>CM046795.1:35619715-35762215 GCA_025617405.1 Perca schrenkii
CACTGTTGTATTTAAAATAATTCCATCCAACTAAATCTGAAGCAACACAAAATCAGGCTCAATGAGTCTGGTACCAGCACTCAACGTCTGACTTGATTTTTAAAAAGACTTTAAACACACTTTTTTTTTCTCTCCACTTTTCCAGCTGAACGTGATTATTATAGCATCCAAAATAAGAAGATTATATGCAGATTATCTTTGAGTTAAGTATGTTTTGGACATTTTATAGTTTTATTAGAAAGCCGACAGTAAAGAGATGACATGAAATGGAGAGAGGGATGGAGAGCGAGAGAGAGCGATGGGGGCATGACACGCAACAAGAGGTCCCTGGTCGGTACTCGAAGCCCCTCGGCTACCATGGCGCCCCTTAAACGCAACGGTTACAGTAACCAGGTTACCACACGTAAACCCACAGAGTGCGGCTCAAGGCAGCGGCGGCTGTCATGCATTAACTCCGTATCCACGGTAACTCCACACTGCTGTGCCAGGTCTGTGATTGACAGCCTGACACGTGAAGCCACCCAACAGACACACATGAGTCCAAACGGATGGATAGACGCATGTGCACGGCTGTCAGCATGTGTCGGGAAGAGACACAGAGCCGATAGGAGAGGTGACATATCGGCCAGGTGACTCCAAAATCTAAACTTCCTGAATAGCATCGTTTGTTGTAAGGATTAACATTATCTACACACTTACTTGGAGTACTTTCCAACTCAGTGAACCCATTATTCTGCTTCCTATTTATGGACAAACAAAGCCAATCGATACGCTAAACTGGGTGTTGGCTCAAACACATCAGTATATTCTATTTGTGTGTTCTTGGCAGTGTTTTCTTCTGAAGTCTCTGACAGAAACTTTACTCTCTGGCTTGCTTACAGGCAGGTAAAACTCAACATGGCATCATGACTTCGCGTAAACAAACGCCCACTTTCTTAAAAGGTCCCATGCTTTTTGGATGCTTTTATATAGGCCTTAGTGGTCCCCTAATACTGTATCTGAAGTCTCTTTTATATAGGCCTTAGTGGTCCCCTAATACTGTATCTGAAGTCTCTTTTATATAGGCCTTAGTGGTCCCCTAATACTGTATCTGAAGTCTCTTTTATATAGGCCTTAGTGGTCCCCTAATTCTGTATCTGAAGTCTCTTTTATATAGGCCTTAGTGGTCCCCTAATACTGGATCTGAAGTCCCGAAATTCAGCCTTGGTGCAGAATTACAGCCACTAGAAACAGTGAGCCAGTCCCTACAATGAGCTTTCCTTAGGATGTGCCATTTCTGTGTCTGCAGCTATTGAGGAGGAGAGAGAGGGGGGCAACTTGGAAGGTGGGGGTGTGGCCTTGACTAGGGCTGCCACCTCTTAGTCGATTAGTCGACTAATCGGTCGTTTTGGTCTTAGTCGACTAAGATTTCTTTAGTCGATTAGTCATTTTTTATGCTTATTCATGCTTAATTACTTATTTCCAAGAAACTTTTGAGCACATTTATGGTAAACACAAGATTTAAAGTGATGCTTTTGCAGGATTAATTGTGGAGAAACTCAGTTTTACAGATGGTTAATTAACTACATTTATATTGTGCTTTTCTAGTCTTAACCACCTCTCAAAGCGCACAGCTCTGTCAATTAAATCAACTAATCGATTAGTCGTCAAAATCGTATAAGTGTTAGTTGACTAAGAATATCTTTAGTCGAGGACAGCCCTAGCCTTGACCAACTGCCACTTTGCTTGTTTGAAAGCCATGATGTCTCTCTCTCTCTGTCATGGGTGGGCCAAATTCTCTGGGCGGGCAAAGCAGAGAAAGGGGAGGTAACCTACCTCCTTATGACCTCATAAGGAGAAGATTCCTGATTGGTACATCTGAGCTTTCATTTTCTCAAAGGCAGAGCAGGATACCCAGGGCTCGATTTACACCTATCACCATGTCTGGCCACGGGGGGACCATAGGCAGGCTGGGGGAACGCATATTAATGTTAAAAAACCTCATAAAGTGAAATTTTCATGCCATGGGACCTTTACGTCAAGTGGAGTTGTAATCTGTTTACATTTTGAGCTATCTGCGTGGATGTCCACGCTGTATATAGCAGACGTAAACATACACGCCGCGTTATCGCGAGAAGAAAGCAACGGTTGAGTTTAGGAAATGTGACACGCGGGACACGATCCCCAAACTCCGGGGTGAAAGTCCTGTGTTTGACCCATCCTCCACCCCAAACAAACTCCCTACCACTTTCATATTACTCTCTATGGCGTGAATTCACACGCAATCACAAGGTAATGAGAGTAAGTCAATGGAGACCAAATGGCGTTGATAAACACACTAAAAAGCGAGTATGCGTCTTCATAACACGCCAAAAAATGGCATTCGAATTGGCATGTCATACATACGGCACTTCATGAGATCAGTCTGTAAAACTACAGGAAATGTCTCCTTGGCCTGCAGAAGTGAGTGAGAAGAAAAATAAGGAAGAAAAAAAACACATATGTTCAAAATATCAAACTAGAAATAGGATTGTGGGAGTTAGTTTAAAGATATTTTTTTTCCGTTTTAATTACAAATTAAACTCAAGTTTGTGGGGGATAATCACACACTCGCACGTCATAATCACAGAGAAACTCGCCGAGTTTACCATCAAACGCATTCAGCAGTGTTTATATAAAGAAAGGGGCCTTCAGGACTCGACGGCATCATGAGAACAGAAGTTCTTCAGATTGTGAAAAGAAACTGTGTGTGCGTGTGTGTAAATGTCTGTTTAACCTATCTATATATTCAGTACATGTGTTTCTGTGTGTGTGTGTGTGGGAGAGGTGTATTTAGCTGATCTACCCCGGGGCCCGATCATAATAACATGTTTTAGTCAAGCTAAAAACATGCAATTAACAGAAGGATGCAAGGGGAGCTGAGCTCCACCGGAGACAATTAGAGCTGCAGCAGCAGCAGCAGCAGCAGCCGGCAGCCATAATTCATTATCAACACTGTGAATATTTATGAGGAAACATTGACAACAAAGAGACTCCACGATGACACAAGATGCAGGCCAGAAACGCTGACATTAAGTGTGTAAATTGTCCGAAAAGAACAAATTGATCTGTAGTTACAGGAAAACTCTGGTGTGTGTGTGTTGTTGTTTTTTTTCATAACGCAATTACAACAGAGACGTTTTAGACCAAAATCATTTCAGTGAAATTGCTGTAATTAGTTTGGTTCGCTTGTGGAGGCTGTGCTGACAGAGCTGACCTCTGAGGGAATAGAGAGGGAGCTTTCACATGAGCCGTGTTGCACCGTACATATTTTTATTTTATTTAACCAGCTCTGTCCGAATATAAACTAATCCTCAAAAGACCACTGTGAGACAGGACTTAATGCTAAAAACACTATGGGCCCTGTCTTGCACCTGCAAAAGCCCGACGCAAGTCTTTTTGCTAGTTTAAGACCGACGCAGTTGTCAATTTCCCGTCCAGCGCCCATGTCATTTAAATAGCAAATGCACCTGCACCCATCTGTGCGCCCATGGGCGTGCTGGTCTTACAGGGAGGTGTGTTCAGGTGCATTCTGGGCGTGCTGGTCTTACAGGGAGATGTGTTCAGGTGCATTCTGGGCGTGCTGGTCTTACAGGGAGGTGTGTTCAGGTGCATTCTGGGCGTGCTGGTCTTACAGGGAGGTGTGTTCAGGTGCATTCTGGGCGTATCGCTATCTTGAGGCAGCGGGAAGTGATCGCGCCGTTGACCAACAAAAACCTGGTCTAAAGTCAATAACGCAGCATTTCATTGTTATTTTAACAGAGCATTAGTAAAATGCTCCTAGGCTCGTGCACAGCGCGCACACACTATGCTTGTTACACACACTATGCTTGTTACACACACTATTCCTGTTACACAGGGTTATCAAATAATAAATACAAATATTATGGTGCAAATCCTCCATCATAACAGCAATGCTCCAAGGTCCAAACGCGCCTGGCTTTTAAAGGGAATGGGAGATGATCTCTGATTGGTTGCATGTTACGCCCAAAACACACCTCTGATTAATGAAGACACTAACAACAACCCTTTAGAACCAGGCGCCCGGCACACAGACACTTTTTCCCCCCATCAAACTAGCAAAAGTGGATTTGGACACGACCTAAACGCACCTGCACCAGACGCTTCACACTGTGCACTTAGATCGTTAAAATAGGGGCCCAATGTCCTGGGCTGGCAACTGGAGGCTGGCCGGCCACTTTGGCTGTCTGCTGCCTGCATTGTAACCACAAGATGGGAAATAAGCAGTTAGCCGAGCAGCCACTGTAGCTTACCAACGTGTCCTGTATGTAGTCACTACATCATCACGCTTACAAAACCAAACACACATATGCAGCTTTTCAATCAAAGCGTGTAATTACAATACTGCCTAAGGACACGTCAACAATCAATGATCATTCCAAAAAGAAGTTATGAAATTAAAGAAATACCAACAGTTACGTCATCTTTTTCTCTGGTTCATTGTAAACCAAGCTTGAAATTCCTTTTAAGCTTCAACTGATTATGTATCAAGTAATCAAAAATAAAGTAATGAACAGACAACAAAGATAATTATCAGTTGCAGACATACTATACAAAGAGACTCAAAAGTAATGGACAGGGATGTAAAAGCTGCAATATGTGGCATTCTGCTGCAGTGGTAAGAGACTTGAGACTGACTTTGTGCTTGAATAGTTTAAAGGATCTGCATTAATTATAGAATTAAACCCAGTGAGTGAGTACAGGATGGAGCAACAGCTTAATATATCCTGGTTAATCTGGATCAGTGTAAACCAACTGGTGATAATGTGGGGAAACCAAACATATGACGTGAAGAGAACGGTGTTGTTTGCATTTGTCAGGATTGCAAATGATCACTTGAAACTGTTGTTGGAATCAGCTTCTTTCTGACGAAATATCTTAAATTAAAGTAAGAACAGGGTCGACCAGAAACCCTGGCCTTGGTCATCGGCAGTGACATGATGGACAACAGCCATAATGGTAGAATTACAACAAAAAAAGCCGTGCTGGAGTGAAATGCAACCTTTAACAGCCACATAAAGCCGCTCTAAGTGAATGAGCTAATTGTCTGGAGGCGCTCTGAGGACACGAGCAGCTTCCTAATGAAAGCTCTGCTGCTGCTCAACAGCCGCCGGGAGAGACTCTGCAGCACAGACAGAGGCCCACTGGGACCAGTAAGGCTCTAATAGAGGGGTGGGTGTGTGTGTGTGTGTGTGTGGGTGTGTGTGTAGGGTTAGGGGCACAAGGGTGAGTGTGTTTGTGTCCCAGGATAACACACTTTACTATCGAAGAGCATTATAATTCACCTGGGCACAACACTGACACATTAACACAACTAATCTCCATTAGTGGGTAAGACAAGTGTGTGTGTGTGTGTGTGTGTGTGTGTGTGTGTGTGTGTGTGTGTGTGTGTGTGTGTGTGTGTCTCTCTGTGTCATCCATTTGGGTTGGCTTTTAATCTTCCAAATGAGCAGACATAACTCTTCCTACACTAATGCCACTAACAGCCAATTATTGTGTGTGTTCACGCAGTAAGCATGTGTGCATTTGTGTGTTAGTGTGTGTGTGTGTGTGTGTGAAGGAAGAGGGCAGTCATTACAGAATTGCTAGATTGAGAGTGTGTGTGTGTGTGTGTGTGTGTGTGTGTGTGTGTAGGAGAGTGAGCGAGAGCCTCCATCAGCAGAGTTTAACTTTTACAACACTGGTAAGATGCTGTTTTCACTAAAACATGCGTTACATTATCTAAGTGAGGACATTTGTAGGGCTGCCCACTCCGAGTCCATTAGTCGACTAAACTAAGTTGTTTTTGTCTAAGTCGACTAATATTTCTTCAGTAAATTAAGTCATCCTTTATTATTTTTTGTGCTAAATGACTTACATCATCACATCTCTGGTTGACTAATTTTTTATTAATTAATTTTTTTTAACATGTGACATCTATTGATTTAATCAACTGATCGATTAGTCAACTAAAAAATGTATTTCGTCGAGGACAGCCCTAAAAGCCTGCTCCCTATTGACTGATAATTATCAGTGAAGTGGAAGCTGTGAAATGCTGTGTGAGCACAATATTGTTGACTACACATGGTTTGGGTTGGGATATTTGTCACCAAATGAGTTGCTGAAATCAAGGGAAACAGTTCGTTTGTGGGACTGCAACGTAATCTCCTGTTTTAAATTCCACACCTCATATTTGGAAGTGAAAATAAGAATGGATTACCCAAACTGTTAAAAAAACAACAACAAAAAAAACACTTTTGTGTCTGTATGGTGAAATGTATCTGCTGGGGGACTCTTACTCTGATCAGATTTGCGGTGTGGTAATTGGATTTAATAAGACATTCATATATAAAAATGAAACATAAAAGGCACAAAAATGAAATAATGAAAGTACATTTTGACACAGGGACCCTCTTAAAGGCCAGGCCTTGTGATCACACTATAAACCAGGACGCACTGTGAGACCCATCTAGGGGCCCTTGAGCTTTGGCCTACTTGACCGAGTTAATAATCCAGCCTTAATGGATTCACACAGGTTTCCAACGCAATGGCTGCTGACTGTATGAGACATTACAGGGGCACTTCTGGACACTCCCAATACTGCCTGATCACACTTATGTGTCCCATCGCCGGTGAGTAAAATGTTTGAAACACTAGAGATCAGAGCTGGGCTATATGGAGAAAATCAAATATCACGATACTTTTGACCAAATACCTCGATATCGATACCGCAACGATATTGTAGTGTTGACTATTGGTGCTTTCACAAAATATTTACACAATGAGATTTTAGATAAATAGTCATCAGTAATGTGGATATAATGTCTAAGTAGGTAAAGGCAAATAATAGAACAGCTATAACAGTCTCGCAAGTTCAGAAAATGACATCACTTTACTGCATCGTAGCCTTTAAAACCAGGAAAAGACTCCACTTATGCCATATTACGATATCCAAAATCTAAGACGATATCTAGTCTCATATCACAATATCGATATAATATCGATATATTGCCCAGCCCTACCAGAGATACACAAAAATTATATTCTCTAAAATCTTACTGGACAGAAAAGATGTAAGGAAACTAGATAATGTGAGCAGGTGTAAACACACCATATCGAATGTAGATTTCATAAAATAATGTCAATGAGACAAGTTGATGAGAGGAGTGTGTGTACCTGCAGGCGCTGTGTGTCCTGCAGAGTCCTGCAAAGCACTGCACCTCTGGCCTGTGTTACCGCTGACTCAGGCTCTAAAGGCCTAATGGGAATATCCTTCCTGAGCGACAGAGGCTTTAAACCTCCCTCTTCTCCACACCGCCTCGCCGACAAACACGGTCCGAGATGCGATGCACTTCAGCCGAGCGTTTTGAAAGAACAACCGCACTCGTGCGCACACGGGCGGCAGCCTGCTTCACACAAAAAAAATTTGAAAAGTGCTTTTGAAAAAGAGGTGAAGCTGCTTCACTGTGATGTGTGACCCAGATTTCGGTGGCGCTCTCTGACTGCAGGAGCAGACCTCTCTCTCTCTCTGCTTTTATGAATTCATTATGACAGCAGGATGTGTGTTTCAAATGCAGAAACAGTGCGATCTATATGTGTGCAAAGAAATGAAGTCATTTCCCATTCCTTTGTGTGTGTGTGTGTGTGTGTGTGTGTCTCTGTATTACCATCCCTCCGGTCTGCCCTCACTCGCTCCTGCAGTTTCAGTTCATTATCAGGAAACCAGATGAGTTTGCCTGTCATCCCTTCTCCAAAAACGGCTTCAATTTGCACCTTTCTGCTGCAAACCCCCTCTTGTCTATCTCTCTATCTATCCATCAGTCTACTTTCCACCTCCCCCAGCACTGGATCTACAGTAACAAAGACATCACAAGCTGTAACACTCTTACTGAGAGAATCCAAACAAATATAAAAAAAAACTCTTACTACGAGATGCAACTAATGATATTTCTTCTCTGGTTCTGAAGATCATGTTTGTTTGTTTTTTTTACTGTGTGTGTGTCTTCAGTAGGGTTGGCTATCGTTTTTTTTTCTTCTTTTTTTCCGATGCAGGTGCTAACACGATACTTGTAAAACACTGCCTGAACCGATAAGGGCCCCATATGAATGCCAACATTAAAGGAAGGCTTGTTCACTGCTAAGTGATTTATTTAAAATGTAATAACAATAACTTAATTCACAAGTAAGTAAAAAAGAAGAACCACTGGATGCAAGAACGGTCCTTTACAACAGCAGCTTGAGTTTCTCCAGTTTCACCTGAGTGCATCGTGAGCTTACGAAGTACAACTGAACGCACCGTTAAGTCCCTTCGGTCAGGGCTGAACGATACGACCGGAAATCAGAAATACGATTAATTGCACATTCTACCTCGATAACGATAAATGAACGATAATTAATCACGTCGTTCTAAATCGTCTTTTTCTGAAGCCAAAATGTTTCCAGACGAGGGACACTGCATTTTTTTGGGGGGCACACATTGCTCAGTTGACTCGGACTCAGTGTTTGAGTTATCCTCCATTATGCTTTCCATGTGGTTGACTGGTCCGGGCAAAGTCACGTGACTAGTTAGTTTGTTTTGAACGTGTAAATATATATATTTATATCTGATAAAAATTAAAGTAACAGATAAATAAGAACATGTACATCTCAGTCCAATCTTCCAAAATTATTGTAAGTGATTCAAAAAAGTAATTCCCATGTTCAAAAAGGAGTCAAAAGAAGTTTAAAAAAAAACCTTTCTGGTCCTATCCCCTTTTACTATTTTTATCCTTTAGTTAAATTCAAAAAAATTGATGCTTCACTTATTTATACATGTTTACATACACATACATGTGCCGTATATCTACCTACCTACACTACACACATGCATACACACACATTTACAATCAGTTTTTCTTTCCCATCTATCTTCTTCGTTTCCGTCTATCTATATCAATATTATACCGAATAATAACCACACTCGCAGTAGAATGTTTTTAAGGAGAAAGTAGGCCTATCAAGAGGAATACATTATCAAAATTATCGTCGTCGATAACAGCTTCAGAATTTCGATGCCGATACATTTGCGGTTAATCGTCCGGGCCTTACCGCCGGTGTTGTTTCTCCGGCGAACGCAATCAGAGTGAGCCAATGAAAACTTTGTCTAATTGGATAAATGATGGTGGAAGAGAGTGGAGTGAGGGAGGTTAATAATTAGAGGAGAGACGAGAGTGGAAGAGAGGAGTTTGATGGACAGTAAGAGAGGGGAGGAGAGTCCCTGGAGAGACAGGAAAAAGGAAAGAGTGACATGTGAGGCGTCTGAAAGGGAGTGCTCTTTCACTGCCTCGCCCTCCCCCTAATCCCCCCCAGCCCCCCCATCTTCATTGTTAAAGCTGATCTGCTTACAGCGGCTCAGGGTTCACTCACGGTGGGTCGCTTTGAAAATGACAGACGAGGAGGGAGATATGAGGTGTTGGAGGGGGCAGAAAACATCGCTGCACACTCGGGGGGGCTTTGGGCCACCGAGGATTTCAACAATTATCATCATCGGTTACACACAAGGCTTTGGTTTTGGCGCTCATCTA
Source organism: Perca schrenkii (assembly GCA_025617405.1). NCBI lineage: Eukaryota > Metazoa > Chordata > Actinopteri > Perciformes > Percidae > Perca > Perca schrenkii. Next base: position 35,629,297 of record CM046795.1, read on the forward strand.
AAATCAGGGCAGTTCTTCCCACCTGGGAGCAAAAATCCAATTAACGTGTTCTCTGGTTGCTCCCGAGCAATTGTAATCTGGCTTCCATGATGGACATGTGATCACCCTACTGTTTCATCAGTGAAGCTAAGCCAAAATGATTTCATTTCAATGCAATGGCAGCGATCAGGGGAATCCATCACAGGGATGTTTAATTAGAGGCTGTTGACTAATAGCAAACTGTCCTGAATAGAGGGGGGGGCGGGGGGTGACAATACTCCAAATTCGATTTGACTTTTGATTTTAAGGCTTTTCGTGAGGGCACCGTTTAGTCCCAGGTGCAGATTGTTCACTCTATGGAAGGCAAAATGTTGCCACAGAGTGACCTCAGAGCATCAGGAGGACTTTCCAGTTGTGCGTTTTCTCTGTCTTCTCCAACACCGGCAGTGGCCACGGTGTCTGGATAAAGAGCGGCTGCAGGCTACCGCTAAGCTAACGTTACGCTGTGTCTTTAGCTGCATGCTGCCGGCCGGTAAGCAACGCTGTGTCTTTGTGCAAGGAATCCGTGATCCCGCTTTGGATTTGTATAGCCGAAATGGGAAGCTCATCTCGATATATTACGTTGCTGAGCAGGTCACTAAAGATGGAGATAAACCTAAACTATGAGCTCAAAGAGCCCTAAAGGCCCCGACTTTAAAGGAATACACCACCGTCTGTTGAACTAGTTCTTATCACGGTCTACCCTGGCTGTAGATAGGTGGGCCAACGCATTTTTTGTCTCAGCGCTAGTAATTAGGTTGTTTTTTTGTCTTTTGTTGGCTCACTTTTACTCACAACATGCTAACCGGCAACATAGGATTCCATTCACTATGCTAAGCTAACTAGCGGTGGCACTGCCGGTGTTGCACCGGACTAAAACGATGCATGCACAAAAAATGCGTTGGCCCACCTATCTACAGCTAGAGGAGACCCCACCTATCTACAGCTAGAGGAGACCCCACCTATCTACAGCTAGGGGAGACCCCACCTATCTACAGCTAGGGGAGACCCCACCTATCTACAGCTAGAGGAGACCCCACCTATCTACAGCTAGAGGAGACCCCACCTATCTACAGCTACAGGAGACCCCACCTATCTACAGCTAGGGGAGACCCCACCTATCTACAGCTAGAGGAGACCCCACCTATCTACAGCTAGGGGAGACCCCACCTATCTACAGCTAGGGGAGACCCCACCTATCTACAGCTAGAGGAGACCCCACCTATCTACAGCTAGGGGAGACCCCACCTATCTACAGCTAGGGGAGACCCCACCTATCTACAGCTAGGGGAGACCCCACCTATCTACAGCTAGAGGAGACCCCACCTATCTACAGCTAGGGGAGACCCCACCTATCTACAGATAGGGGAGACCCCACCTATCTACAACTAGGGGAGACCGTGATAAGCCCTATTTCAACAAACGGTGGTGTATCCCTTTAAAGGTCCAGTGTGTGGGAATTTCTCCCATCTAGCATTGAGATCATATAACGCAATTAACTCTCTGGCGCCACGCAGTTCAAAGTAGATATTACAGCTACGGTAGCCTTCACGCTTCAAAAAGACGGTCTCTTGCTCTTGAAGCTACGATACCCATTAGCAGCATTAGCAGCACCGTGAAAGGTGGAGTAGTATGTCCTGTATGTCCCTTACTGGCTAATGTATTTCAAGATGGAGCATGAATATGGAGCGTCTACCCCAGTTCATGCAAACGCAAATGTAAAATTTCAAGCCAAAAGGAATACTTGGAATTGATGGTGGAGGTAAATATTCATGAAAAAGGATAAGTTAGTGAACGGGCAACACAGATTTTGATAATGACCAACTAAACACGTTACACACTGGACCTTACAGCATGTCATAGGACCTTTAAGTTACACATTAAAAGCCGGCATTGGATACATTGTTAATGTAAGAAATAGTGATTAGTGAAGCTTTAACAGTTTTTTTGTTCCAGCTGTGATCAAACAACAAATCCAATCACACACCGGTTTGTGAAGCAACGTCTGGCTACAACCGATTTTGCACTGAGACACCGAAATACAAAAGCAAAGTGTAAAAGGTCAGTCTGGAGCCTTGTGCTGCAAATGCATCATGAATCAAAAGAGCAAACAGGTTTTCTTGTCGCCTTCTATGTGAAATTAATAAATATATAAGTACCATGAAAGAAGACTCCGCGGTTGCTGTGTTTGTTGTTGTTGTGTACAAAGGGTAAGAAAAGAAATTGCCCGAAGGAAAATAGGACTGAGAGGGGGGTGTGTGTGTGTGTGTGTGTGGACAGGGTGACGTCTAGACATTCAATTTCACACTCTTTGAAGTTTGCTGCCCGCTGGCCAAACTCAGCCGTGTGGATGAAAACATGAGGGATGGGAAAAAGGAGGAGGAGGAGGAGGAGGAGGAGGAGGAGGAGGAGGTTGCACGTTTTCCTTTCCCTCCTTCTCTACTTTTATTTATGAGCAAAGGAGTTCATCCCCCCTGTGATATCACTAAAGTTGGCATCACAGCAGGGGAGTCTGCATCAGGCTTTGGGTATTCCCATGTTCAGGGAGATCTTCATCTCGCCTGGCATGTCTATGAGGATAAGTGGGGCTTATTTCTTCTTTTATCATTATTCATTTTTCTTTTCTTTAAGTTTAGTTTTTCTCTGCTTCTTTGAAATCACACGTCATGAAGAAAAAAAAAACACATTCATGCATTTATTAACATTATGAATTTATCAACATGTTATGATTATTTAACCTCATTCTGTTTAAATTCTTTGACTTTAAGACACTGAGATTTGACCATGGATGCTGTTGAAGTGCTCTTCTTTGCACAATGAACTAGTAACTTTAACTTAGAACAGTAGGAAAATAGTATTTATGAAATATATTGGTTATCAAAATTATCTTGCTATTATGCAAAATGTATGCACACCGATTCGTATAATATCCTGCGAAACTAGGCGACCACGGGCTGGTCACTTGACACCGGCAACAGTTTCTCTGTGAGAAAATATCTAATTAGAATTATTTTGACTGATATTGCTATTGGGATATGATTCACGATATTGGAGGGAATGATCATTTTTGTAGTATTATTCTCATTTTCATTGAAAAATATATTTAAAAAAAAGATCGAAATGTGATGTTTTTGCGAGGATCTATACCAAACAAAGATTTTTTCTTTTAGTCTGTACGACTTGTAGGCCGGGACGTCTCTGCAGCACGACAATACTTTATTTTAGAATGGTTAGACACATATTTTGCCTTTAACAAATATTGCACCCCCCTGCGATTTGGGTATTGCACTATTTCATTTTGCGATTACGATAACCTTTCGATTAATTGTGCAGCCCTAGTTGGTAGTTTAGTTTAGCTGACAAAAACGGGACTTTTAGGTAGCTACAGGGAAGATGTCCTTTCAGAGGTCGTGGCACTTGAGTTTAGCCGACAAAAAGCGAACGGGGCAAAAAAAGGTCCTGTGTTTTATGACTAGGGCTTGGTGATATGAGAAAATCAAATATCACAATATTTTTGACCAAATACCTTGATATCGATACCGCAACGCTATTGTAGAGTTGACTATTGGGGTTTTCACAAAATATGTACACAATGAGATTTTTGATAAATAATCAGTAATGTGGATATAATGACTAAGTGGGTAAAGGCAAATAATAGAACAGTTACAAGAGTCTGGTAAGTTCAGAAAATGACCTCACTTTACTGTAATGTAGCCTTTAAAACCAGGAAGAGATTGGGGCGGCCTCTAGCTCACTCAGTAAGAGCGTTCGCCCCATGTTGGCTGAGTCCTGCAGCGGCGCAGGTTCGAATCCGACCTGCTGCCCTTTGCTGCGTGTCACCCCCCATCTCTCTCTCTCCCCCTTTCCAGTCTATCCACTGTCAATAAAGGGAAAATATATTGGTTATCAAAATTATCTTGCTATTATGTCCCGTTGGGAGACCTAGGACCCTATCTTGCACCCGGCCTAGCGCAAAGCCCGACACAAGTGTCTTTGCTAGTTTAAGACTGATCCAGTTTTTAATTTGCCCATTTCGTTTAAATAGCAAATGCGCCTGCGCCCAACTGTGCGCCCATGGGCGTGCTGGTCTTACAGGGAGGTGTGTTCAGGTGCATTCTGGGCGTGCTGGTCTTACAGGGAGGTGTGTTCAGGTGCATTCTGGGCGCGCTGGTCTTACAGGGAGGTGTGTTCAGGTGCATTCTGGGCGCGCTGGTCTTACAGGGAGGTGTGTTCAGGTGCATTCTGGGCGCGCTGGTCTTACAGGGAGGTGTGTTCAGGTGCATTCTGGGCGCGCTGGTCTTACAGGGAGGTGTGTTCAGGTGCATTCTGGGCGTGCTGGTCTTACGTGTTGGTCAGCAGCAGGTTTATGTCGAAGTTTAATTAAGATACGGTTTGAAAACCTTTTAAACATGTTTTTTTTTCACTCTATGGAAGGCAAAATGTTGCCACAGAGTGACCTCAGAGCATCAGGAGGACTTTCCAGTTGTGCGTTTTCTCTGTCTTCTCCAACACCGGCAGTGGCCACGGTGTCTGGATAAAGAGCGGCTGCAGGCTACCGCTAAGCTAACGTTACGCTGTGTCTTTAGCTGCATGCTGCCGGCCGGTAAGCAACGCTGTGTCTTTGTGCAAGGAATCCGTGATCCCGCTTTGGATTTGTATAGCCGAAATGGGAAGCTCATCTCGATATATTACGTTGCTGAGCAGGTCACTAAAGATGGAGATAAACCTAAACTATGAGCTCAAAGAGCCCTAAAGGCCCCGACTTTAAAGGAATACACCACCGTCTGTTGAACTAGTTCTTATCACGGTCTACCCTGGCTGTAGATAGGTGGGCCAACGCATTTTTTTGTCTCAGCGCTAGTAATTAGGTTGTTTTTTTGTCTTTTGTTGGCTCACTTTTACTCACAACATGCTAACCATGCTTTTTTTCGAATGCTATGAAATGGAACTATTATTTTACCTCTAAGTAATGTTGCATGGGTTCCGTCCAACGTACATGCATGCATCCAAGTTATTTTGGGGCAATTTGGTTGTAAGACACCAATATTTCTGATATAAAAATTTGACCCGAGAACAACTCAAGGTGTTAAATGATCCTGATAAGTTCCATGCATTCAGTTTTACTGATTTTAAACGAGGGAAAACACTGGCATCGGTACTCTGTTTTTGCAGACACTGTAAGTTGAGTTATCCGAACCTCTAAAGTTGGATCCCCACCTATCTGTGACTATAATGAAAACTATCTAACTATACAGGTGTGCACATGTAGGCGTGTTGTAGTCTATGTCCCGGTCCCCTGTCTCTCAGGCTGACACAGTATACTTCTACATGATACTACCGTGTTTGTACCGACGTGTGAAGGCCTGTCTGTCCCTCTCGGACCAGCTGGCTAAGAGCTTCTATGGTTACAGGTCACTCTCTCGCTCTCTGTTCACAGGGTGAGCTCATATTATTCTCTCAGCGGTCGCCGTGGCTACCGGATGAGCTCATAGCTCGTTTTCTAATTGGCTAATCCAGTCTGCTGGCGGGAGACACACACACAGAGAGATAGAGATAGACAGAGACAGTGAGAGAGGAGAGAGAAAGAAAGACGCAGGAACAGTCTGTGACCTAAACAAAAGAAAGAAAGAGTAACAGAGGAGATGCCTGAGCACAAGCGCTGATAGATGTGGGGCAGAAAAAAACAAACAACAGAACTCCTGTTCCCACTCTCCTTCTCATTCCCTCAGTCCATCCATCCCTTTCTTTTTCTAGAACAAACAACAAGAGGCCCAGCCAACAGCCAAAGTCCAGCTAAGCCCTCTGAGCAGTGTTTAACCTGCTCTTGGGGCTCAATGTGGCTTTACAGTATCTAACTCTGCATCTAAACAAGCCCCGACCCCCCCGAGGAGACTCTATCGGACCACGCGCAGCTCAGAGACAGCTACGTAACGCCTCTGAGACTCTCAGAAAGTTCTGAACTTTCAATTCAGACTTAAGGAGGTCAGTTTTCTCCAACAATTAAACCAGGGTTGACATAGATGCTGGGTTCCAAATGGCAAACTTTTTTACTTTTAGTGCGTACTGCAGCTGATCTTACTGTTGCATGCTGTTTGCGTACTATAAGCAATCGTACAGAGACAGTACCAGTCAAAAGTTTGCACACGGTTTCTATATATAGCTGTGTGCACCACATTGACAGCTGCCGTATAAGAGTGCAAAGGTCCTAAAACACAGGGCTTTCAGGCACGAGAGCGGAGTTCACGTCCCGGAAGAAGTTCAGGGGAAAACCCAAGACTTTCACCCAGGAAACGGGTGTTTGTGTCCCGGAAGTACTACTTAAAGGTGCAGTAGGTAGATCAAAAATCCACCGCTCCCTGTTCAGATAAACCAATAAGGGGCAGGGGGGGGGGTCTAACTGCGTGTCAATCACTGCTCATGCACACGCATTCATTCTCCCTTGTGGGGGGAGGGGCTTTTGGCTAAGTCCTGGATCTTCACAATGCTACCTACGGCACACCTTTACCCCAAACCACAATCTTTTTTTCTAATGCTAACTAGTCATTTTGTTGCCTAAACTTAAGTGCCGTCGCAGCAAAACAGTCTAGATAAATCAAGAGATCAGTCCATTTGAATTACGGAAGCCCTGGATAACGAGAAAGAAACCCCTTCCCTTTGAGTCGGATGCTGGCTTCTGCATTGTTCCTTGAACAGTTCAGGCAGGGAGAAGGAGTCACACTGACTTCAGGTGTCAGAGGAGGTGACGCCGACTGAGACTGATGAGACACATTTCTCGTTGTGTCTCTGTCAGTCACTTTATCTCTTCCTACAAGTGACTCAGTGTCCTCTAAGTGTCAGCGGAGGAGATGTTAAAGTTACAGCTAATGCAGGAGGAGTGCTGCCATTTGTCAGTTTTTGTTTGTCAGTTGTTGCACACGTCTTTGTTGTTATAGAAAGCGGAGGTGCTCATCAGGTACAAGGCCGTGAGTTTGAGTCTAGACCCAGATCTGCTGCGGTGGGGCCTTTTGTTCTGTCTGTCTACATCGGTGACAATAAACCGGTAGAGATGCTCTAAAAATGACAGCTATCTAGCTGACAGTCAGGCAGAAAATGGGTTTCACAATGCCACATACTTCCACCCATTCTCATTCCCAAACACCCATGCACACACATCCTGGCATTCAGCGTTATTTTCTGACAATAACACACTGTGTGGGGCCCATGGCTCTTGTATGTGTTCTGAATCCTCCCGCACTTGACAAGAAGGAAATGTCAGATTATGTTAGCAATGAGAAACTTCCCTATCAGATATTTAAATCAGGAAATGTTTCCCCTGACAAGCTCCCGGTGTCACTCCAGCTGCACGATCTTCCATCCTGATTGGCCCAAAACACTGGCTGCTCTCACAACCTCCCGGGACCAACCAAGGGTACATCTGCTAAGCTGACGCAATACGCCACGGGTAATTGATTACCAGATTTGTGGTGCATTCCAAAACAGAGAGGCTACATAAACAACTGTGGGAAAAGTTTGTGAGAGGTACTTTTAATGAAGGTTAAAATGATAGCATCATTGTGCTGCCAGAGCTGAGTAATGGGACCTGGCTGAAAAAGGTCTGTCAAACCAAGGATTGGAAAGTTGGCATCACTTATCCAAAGCATTCTCAAGAATGGGTTCGTAGGACATCGTACCAAAATGTATGCACACCGATTAGTATAATATCCTGCGAAACTAGGCGACCACGGGCTGGTCACTTGACACCGGCAACAGTTTCTCTGTGAGAAAATATCTAATTAGAATTATTTTGACTGATATTGCTATTGGGATATGATTCACGATATTGGAGGGAATGATCATTTTTGTAGTATTATTCTCATTTTCATTGAAAAATATATTTAAAAAAAAGATCGAAATGTGATGTTTTTGCGAGGATCTATACCAAACAAAGATTTTTTCTTTTAGTCTGTACGACTTGTAGGCCGGGACGTCTCTGCAGCACGACAATACTTTATTTTAGAATGGTTAGACACATATTTTGCCTTCAACAAATATTGCACCCCCCTGCGATTTGGGTATTGCACTATTTCATTTTGCGATTACGATAACCTTTCGATTAATTGTGCAGCCCTAGTTGGTAGTTTAGTTTAGCTGACAAAAACGGGACTTTTAGGTAGCTACAGGGAAGATGTCCTTTCAGAGGTCGTGGCACTTGAGTTTAGCCGACAAAAAGCGAACGTTGTGTGAAGACGACGAGTTTAGGCATCAAAACAACGGGGCAAAAAAAGGTCCTGTGTTTTATGACTAGGGCTTGGTGATATGAGAAAATCAAATATCACAATATTTTTGACCAAATACCTTGATATCGATACCGCAACGCTATTGTAGAGTTGACTATTGGGGTTTTCACAAAATATGTACACAATGAGATTTTTGATAAATAATCAGTAATGTGGATATAATGACTAAGTGGGTAAAGGCAAATAATAGAACAGTTACAAGAGTCTGGTAAGTTCAGAAAATGACCTCACTTTACTGTAATGTAGCCTTTAAAACCAGGAAGAGATTGGGGCGGCCTCTAGCTCACTCAGTAAGAGCGTTCGCCCCATGTTGGCTGAGTCCTGCAGCGGCGCAGGTTCGAATCCGACCTGCTGCCCTTTGCTGCGTGTCACCCCCCATCTCTCTCTCTCCCCCTTTCCAGTCTATCCACTGTCAATAAAGGGAAAAGCCCCAAAAAATAATCTTTTAAAAAAAAAACCAGGAAGAGACAACATTTATACCATATAACAATATCCTAAATCTAAGACGATACCTAGTCTCATATCACAATATTGATATAATATCGATATATTGCCCAGCTCTATTTATGACCCAACCATACAGCCCGACCTCCTCCCTACACTGTCCACAGTGTTCTTATACAGCAGCAGTCAACGTGGTGCACACAGTAATAAATATGTGGAATACATACACAATTACAGTGGTTCACTTTGCGTAGCTATATATTAATTGTTCATGAGAACAGCCTGCTTGTTTGTTGATGAGATTTAGACAGTTTAATTTAGTTTTTTTAAATATATATTTGAGAACTATATTTGTAATAATACAGGGATTTTATATCTCAGAGAAGTATCGGAATAATAATAGTTTGGGTTTCAATCATGATCTAGTTAAGTGTTTCCCAGACTTTATTTAGACCGTGGCACCCCCGTGACCTATTCACAATCTCAAATCTTTCCATTGCTGCTCTGTACCAGGAATACTCCCGAGCCGAAAAATTGTGTTGCGTCACTCTGACGGCCGACAACCATGAGCTGATGCTGAGATGCATAACGATTTGTCCGGTCCAATGACAGATCAGTCTCATCCTGTGTGTGCTTTACATTGATTTACCAATAAATTAGCTTGTCGAAAAGTAAAGTCTTTAAAACCCAAAGTAACTCTACTGCAAAATGTTTTTAAAGCGCCCATATTATGCTCATTTCCAGGTTCATAATTGTATTTAGAGGTTGTACCAGAATAGGTTTACATGGTTTTATTTTCAAAAAACACCATATTTGTGTTGTACTGCACATTGCTGCAGCTCCTCCTTTCACCCTGTGTGTTGAGCTCTCTGTTTTAGCTACAGAGTGAGACATCTCACTGCTGTAACATCTTTGTTGGGAGGCGCACATGCACAGTAGCTAGGTAAGGACTACACCAGATAGCTGTTTCTCTAACTTCCGTCGGAACAAGGCAGGATTAGCCGGGAGACTTCTTCTAAACGAGGACGCACTTCCAACTTTGCGTGGAATACCTGCAGAACAGGGACATGGAAGTAGTTCTTTTGTAGATTATGGTGAACTAGTGTGTGTTGTAGCAGTGTTTTGCCATTCAGAACGAGCTAGCATGCTACGGTTAGCCACCTCGTTTCGGCTAGTGACGTAGAAAGCCCAGCAGATGTTGACCAGCTCCCCCGGAGACTGAAGGCAGGACACATTCAGAAACCGTATCTCACTCAAAACAGCATGGAGGGTTTTTTTCCAAGTTTGTATGCATGTGGAAGCACCAGAGACACAAAATAACACCCCCAAATCCCAGAAAAAGTGATTTTGTTTTTCATAATATGGGCACATTAAACTCAGGTCTTAAATCTGCATTACTATAGACAGTGTTTAAGATGTCGTTTGTTCACAGTAAGACTTCAAAACATAGATAAGGATAAAATCAATTCCGCTCAAGCAACAAGCATCCAGTGTGTCTGACTTCCATAGCCGGGGGGCAAACAAAGAACTGTGCTCTTTCAGCGGTGAGCTTATTTGTGGGTGATTACAATAAGTCAAACAGAGCTGTACATCCCTCTCACACTCTTCCTCCCGCCCTCCCTCGGCCTCGTTTTTTTAAACTTCGACACCAGGATGGCAGCAGGCTTGCCCCCCCTCATGTTGAGAGATGTCTGCCCGCAGGACGACACATGAAAAGAAGATGAAGGGGGGGAAGAGGAGGAGGAGGTGGGCAAAGAAAGAAAAAAAAAAAAGCGGGATGGCTGTGGAAACACGCAGGGAAGGTTCTGAGGGTTCAACTGAGAAAAGAAGCTGTGAGAGCGACAACGTGTCACGAAATATATCGTAATTATAATGCACTGTGAAGGTTTTTGAGTTCAAGACTCCGAGTGAGCAAATCCAGCCTCACTTTGGGACTCAAACTCGTGCTGCAACCAATACTATTTCCTTTATATCAATTATTGATTTTTGCATACTATACAATGTCTTAAAAAAATAAGCAGCCCAGAGTGAAGTCTTCGACTGCTTGATTTGCCCAAAACACGGGGCCAAAATCCAAAGACTACTTCTCTTTAAGGTGTTCAATTGAAGACAAATCAAGGCAAAACTCGGGGTAACTATTTTATGAGACAAGGTTATTTCAATATGGGGAAATGTAGCTCCATAATTGAGAATCTCGCACCGCTGCAGAGAGATCCTTCCAGTCGACAGCATTAAATACACTTTGTCCTCGACATGTCTGCTTTATTGATGGACTAACAGGAAGCTGGGAGAAATTACGTCCATTTTTCTAGGAGCACACAGTCCATTAATAGCTCTCTACATTGGCAGATAGTGCTGAGCAGCCATAGAGGCAGATTTTCTGGATTCTTTATAAGAAGCAGCTGCAGTGATTACTGCAGACAAGCGGACCGGGTCGCAAGTTATTGCAGCGCTTAACCGGGGGCAGGATATCAATTCGCCACGAGGAGCAGAAAGACAACAATAAAAGCTCCGGAGGGAGAAAATCAACAACTGGAGGGAACAAGATGTTACTTTAGTTTTCTCAGAAACTCAGTGTGAACTCATATAACCTAAACTACTTCTTCAGCCGTGTACCGCTGTGTAATATTCAGCGGCGAGAAGGTAACTGAGTACGTTTACTCAAGCACTGTAGCTGAAGTTGAAACAAAAAAGTTATTTTGTTGTGTGCATCATTAATAGTTCAATCACCCCATTCTATGTGTAAATGTTATATCTTTTTTGTAAATCAATTTAGAGCTATTGCAAAGTCAAAGTCCCATATCTGTTCCTCCATCCTCGCATCCATCGTTAAAATACATTTAGCCAAAGAGGGACATACCTCCGGCTTTCGCGCTTTTACACTCAGCGGCACCGTGACGAATCCCAGGCAGATTTTGAAAGCCTGTTGAAGATGGAGGATCACACCAGCGGCAGAGTGGGACCAAAAAAAATCTACCATGAAATTTAGACCACCGGCCCTCACAGCACAGCAACACGATCCCTTTATTTACGCTGTAAACATTGCCTTGCACTATTAATCTGGTACAATATACAGAATAACGATAGCACCGATAGTCGTACTGGAAGCCATGTTAATCTTTGCCATACGGCCACTGTAGGAGTTAAAAAGCGCTCGGAATGGGAGGGGCTAGAAAGTAATATTCAGTTGGTTGTCATATACAATTTCACCGCTAGATGGGAGAAATTCTTACACAATGTAGCTTTAATGGGTAAAGCATGTTGTGAGTCTTACCTGGCTGAGTTCTGAGGCCATCTCATTTGTCTCCTTGATAATATTCAACCTTAAATCGTACCAGCTGACCGAGCGTCTGCAGGCCAGAGACCTCTGGTCCTTGTCTGCTTCTTCATTAGTCTGGAGCACCGGCGGACAAGCCATCACCAACAAAACCCAATCACACGCTCCCAAAAGGAGCTCCGGCAGGACTGCAATCCACCTCCAGTGAACCCAACACTTTTAATAACCCCTAAGCCAAAAAAAGATTTGCTTGATTGCTTTTAATTGGCTGGAATTTTGCCATCCGTTAGCCTCATCTGGGTTTGTTAAAGCTCTCTTTCACGCGCTCGCCTATCATGAACTCACAAACCCGTTTTGCTTTGACACAGTTTCTCTGCCAAAAGACATGATTAACCAGAGCTGCTGAGCTGTGAGTCCTGTAAGGAGAAGGAGCGTTCAGGGGTTAAAGCCATAGAAGGAAAAGTGAAATTTCTTTCCCCCCCAGCTCTCTCTCAGCCCTGGGTACCTCAGGGTTATCAATATTTCACAAGGCTGAGAGCAGCGCGCTCAGCCGACTGTGGCCGGAGGAGGAGAAGAGGAACGAGCTGAATCTCTCCATCATCCTGAGAGCCATGCCTCCACAGGGCACCATTTTAATGTTTTACCAATATGGTTTATGATTAAGAGAGAGCAGGAAAAAAAGACGAAAGTCTACGAGATCAATAAAAAACAAAAGTCTGATAGAAAATGTATAACGCTAATGAGCAAAAGAGAAGGGCTGAGTGGGGAGAAATAGAAATACATTAAGGTTGAAACTATTAAACACCACTCTAGGTAGCCTGGTTTGTCACTGTTTGATTTATATGTGTCATTAAACTTTCTATACTGTTGATAGACTGCCACATTGTTCTGAAAGGCTACCAAACGACCTGGAATATCGGTGTTTTAAGCCCCCAACATCTCCTTCCAGGCAGCACTGCCTGGAAGGCACTAGGATTAGGCAATGGTTAGGGTTAGGGTTAAGGTTAGGGTTAGGTGCCTTGGAATACAGCGGGATGCTAAATTGATATGTCCAACCAACAGACCAAAAGCTAAAGATATACAGTAGAGTTGTAACTTGTCAAGTCAAGTCATTTTATTTGTATAGCACATTTAAACGAACAACTGTTGACCCAAAGTGCTTTACAGGTAGAACGGGGAAGGCAGAGACAATATGCCTTAAAAATACATAATCGTATGTGCGAGGTACCATGAATATAATATAATATAATATAACTTGGGAGGAGTTGTTTATGGTGTGCAGGATTCTGGAAGTAATCGTCTGGTTCATGTACTCCCTGACAATGGGAGGTGACTAGCAGTTAAAGCAATTCAAGCCTTGGATCGACGTGAGAGTCTTCTGGTTAAATCATCAGTAGATTAACAGAAAAATCTGGATCTTTGATAAAACGTCAAAGCCTGTGGACATAAAGAACTGAAAGAGGGAAGTCAACTTTGACTCCCATAAAACATCAGCCGTTTTAAATCAATTCACTTTCACATTCTGGCTCAGTTTGAGATGAATCAGTTACTATGGAGAAGTCATTTGTATCCAACTGCAATGACAAAACGTTAAAGTGCCCGATATTATGCTCATTTTCAGGTTCATAATTGTATTAAGAGTAGAGGTCGACCGATTCATCGGTTTTGCCGATTAATCGGCACCGATAGTTGATTGGTGGAACTATCGTTATTGGCAAAAATCCATGCCGATAGTTTTTCCTGGTTGCGTCCGTTGCTGGAGCGGCTGAGAAGCGCATGCTGTAATTCATTACACAGTACACAGAGCTGAGAAGGGTCTGCTGGCATCATGCATTACAATAGCTCCTCTAGAGGGGAAATAAAAACTATCACTGATGCCTCGTTGTTTATTTTCGACACGTGTTACTGCGCGCTGCACGGAGAGCACATGCTGTGCGGAGAAGGCTGACATCAGATACGCGTTTAAAGCATCAACAGCGACAAGGTTTGTTATATTATTATAAAGTTATTCATTTGTTGAATAGATGCTGCATTAGTAGAGAAAGAACAGCACAACAGTATGTTTGTTTGTTTGCTTTGGCTGAGATGACGGCGCGCTAAACATTAGCAGTAGGCTAACTAACCTCAAGCAGTTAAAACCATTGACATATATGGTTAAAACCATTGGGTTAAAACACTGACAAAAATGAACGCAAGTCCGACCCAAAATCGTCCACGATGCGTCGAGTGGCTGCCGCTGGAGAATTGAGATGTGTAGAATCGACAGCGCATTCATTTTAATGCATCAACAACTGCCCGAAAGCATGGTACTAGCGTCATATGGTAGAGCGAGATAGAGAAAGACTGGAGAGAGCGAGCGTTATATGGTGGAGAGACATAGTGAGAGACTGAAGAGAGAGAGCGTTATATGGTGGAGAGACATAGTGAGAGACTGGAGAGAGAGAGCGTTATATGGTGGAGAGACATAGTGAGAGACTGAAGAGAGAGAGCGTTATATGGTGGAGAGACATAGTGAGAGACTGGAGAGAGCGAGCGTTATATGGTGGAGAGACATAGAGAGAGACTGGAGAGAGAGAGCGTTATATGGTGGAGAGACATAGTGAGAGACTGGAGAGAGAGAGCGTTATATGGTGGAGAGACATAGTGAGAGACTGGAGAGAGAGAGCGTTATATGGTGGAGAGACATAGTGAGAGACTGAAGAGAGAGAGCGTTATATGGTGGAGAGACATAGTGAGAGACTGAAGAGAGAGAGCGTTATATGGTGGAGAGACATAGTGAGAGACTTTAGAGAGAGAGCGTTATATGGTGGAGAGACATAGTGAGAGACTGGAGAGAGCGAGCGTTATATGGTGGAGAGACATAGAGAGAGACTGGAGAGAGCGAGCGTTATATGGTGGAGAGACATAGTGAGAGACTGAAGAGAGAGAGCGTTATATGGTGGAGAGACATAGTGAGAGACTGGAGAGAGAGAGCGTTATATGGTGGAGAGACATAGTGAGAGACTGAAGAGAGAGAGCGTTATATGGTGGAGAGACATAGTGAGAGACTGGAGAGAGCGAGCGTTATATGGTGGAGAGACATAGAGAGAGACTGGAGAGAGAGAGCATTATATGGTGGAGAGACATAGTGAGAGACTGGAGAGAGAGAGCGTTATATGGTGGAGAGACATAGTGAGAGACTGAAGAGAGAGAGCGTTATATGGTGGAGAGACATAGAGAGAGACTGAAGAGAGAGAGCGTTATATGGTGGAGAGACATAGTGAGAGACTGGAGAGAGCGAGCGTTATATGGTGGAGAGACATAGTGAGAGACTGGAGAGAGCGAGCGTTATATGGTGGAGAGACATAGAGAGAGACTGGAGAGAGCGAGCGTTATATGGTGGAGAGACATAGAGAGAGACTGAAGAGAGAGAGCGTTATATGGTGGAGAGACATAGTGAGAGACTGGAGAGAGCGAGCGTTATATGGTGGAGAGACATAGAGAGAGACTGGAGAGAGCGAGCGTTATATGGTGGAGAGACATAGAGAGAGACTGGAGAGAGCGAGCGTTATATGGTGGAGAGACATAGAGAGAGACTGAAGAGAGAGAGCGTTATATGGTGGAGAGACATAGAGAGAGACTGAAGAGAGAGAGCGTTATATGGTGGAGAGACATAGAGAGAGACTGAAGAGAAGGACCGCCGGCGCTGGAACAAAGCCGTGAATCATAGATATAAAACGTGTTTTCAAAAAAGTCTAAAAGTCGGAAGTTAGAATGAATGCATTGTGCAAAAGAGTGGTTGTTATGGAGACGATACACAGTGTTGAGTTCCGTTGCTCTGATTGGTTGTAGGTCTATCCAATGAATGCAGAGGCATTTTTTTCCATAATCACAACCCAATGGAGCGGTTTCAGACTCACATTCTGACTAGAATCTGAGTAGGACCTCATCAGGCTAGGTCAAAACCGTTCTACATAGAAGAATGGAGTCACTGTTTTGAGATTTGGCATACATTTGGGCCTTTTTTTGAAGAAATGTAAATAGTTTGTCCTTTTTATATGAATTATAATGCTCATTATGTTTATTTTTGCACTGGATGACTCCAAATATGTAGGAGAACTGTTTTAGACAACACACATGCTTATGTAGCATTGCTGTGGGTGTAATATCAATAAATATGACATTATTATTTTGATTATTGGCAAAAGCGTCTTTTTTTTTGAAAAAATGTATTTATTTTGTCAACTGTTTTATCCAGTATTAATTCTAAATACTATCGGTCGATTAATCGGTTATCGGCAAATACGGCCCAACCTAACTATCGGTATCGGTAAAATCCACTATCGGTCGACCTCTAATTAAGAGGTTATATCAGAATAGGTTTACATGGTTTAATTTTAAAAAAACATCATATTTTTATTGTACTGCACATTGCTGCAGCTCCTCTTTTCACCCTGTGTGTTGAGCTCTCCGTTTTAGCTGCAGAGTGAAACATCTCACTGCTGTAACATCGTTGTTGGGAGTCGCACATGTTCAGTAGCTAGGTAAGGACTACTAGCCAGTCAGAAGCAGAGTATGAGGGCGTGCCCTGACAGTACCTAGGTAAGGACTAATAGCCAGTCAGAAGCAGAGTATGAGGGCGTGCCCTGACAGTACCTAGGTAAGGACTACTAGCCAGTCAGAAGCAGAGTATGAGGCCGTGCCACGCTAGCAGCTAGGCGAGCAATATAACGTGTGTTACAAAGTGACCACGTTGGTCTCTGAAGTAAAGGCTGGACTACAATAGAGATGTTTGGAGCAGTTGGTGAACAGTGTTTCTGTTGGAGATGGTAAGTCCCTTTGGGGGGGACTTTGGGCTTTTTCACTTTGTAAACCTATAACATGCACAAAAAAAGATATATAACACAATAAAGGAAAAGGAATAAGCCAAACAGCATAATATGAGCCCTTTAAGAATTTGCTAGAGTGGGTGGATCATGCCTCTGACTGGCTTCTCATCCACAACACATACGTTGTAGAACCATCCACCATCACTAGGGGACACAACTATGTCATGGCAGGCGTGTTGCTCAGGACCGAATTAAGCTTTTTAAGTGTTGAGTGTGAAGTTGTTTGGATGAGCGGTTTCCGAGCAATGTTCAAAGAAGGTAAAGTTTGCACACAGCTTAATGCTCCGGAAAAAATACTGTATAGTGCAAAAAAGGCGCACAACATTTCGGCTAGAGATGGCCCGATACCATTTTTTGCTTCCCGATACCGATTCTGATACCTGAACTTGCGTATCGGCCGATACCAGTGTGTCATAAATTTTATTATGTGTTAACAGCTGTATACTACTATCCCTGTATGGATGTGATATGATTTCTATTTTTGTTGTCGGTCTGGCTCAGGTTAAACTCTTTGTGAAACATGAACAAACACAAACAATGCCACAGAACTTTCTTTTATTCTCCAGTTTGACAGTCAGTTATAACGGAAAAATAACCTAAATAAACTACTTTGACGTAGATTTTCTTCAGGGCTTTATTAGGTAGTATCGGATCGGTGCATAAACTTCAGTACTTCCCGATACAGATACCAGTGTTTTAGGCAGTATCGTAGCTGATACCAATACTGGTATCAGTATTGGAACATCTCTAGTTTTGGCCCACAACTTGTGCCTTATAGATTGTGTGTCTTATTTGCACTATTAAAGTATTTTTTCTGGAGGATAAAGCTGTTGCGGACTCAACCTTCTTTGAACATTCACTTTTTTGTCCTGCACCAGCAACTACACGGATGTGCACAACATTGTCTTTTTTTAACTATTTCCGAGCAAAACCAGAGGCAAAGCAACCGGCCCGTTCCCAACGTGCACATTTTCAAACGGGCATTGCACTAGTAGCCCTTAATGGTGGGGATTGAGTCTCTGTAAAATATGTGTGCATCTCTCAGCTTGTGCATGTGTGCTGAATGCTGCAGTGTGAGAAGCAGGATTAGTGCTGTCATTCACAGCTCCAACGGCAGCGGCCAGTTTTCCAGAAACAAAAGCCTGTCTGTTCCTGACCGCGTATTAAATCCAGAATCTTTATCGAGGCTCTGTGCTGACATCAGCCTGTCTGGTTTACCCACACGCATGTGATCGGCTCCTATCAGGTGGCGTCTACTTCCAACCCAAATTGCTGTCACATGGATTTAGAGACGATTCTTCCCTGGTTTACTCTGTGCTCCGTGACTGCTCTCTCAAATTTCATGGTAATGAAATACAAGCAGGTTTCCCTTTCTCCTTATTCCTTAGGGACTATTTCTTCAGCATGAAGTAGCTCCAATAATAAAAAAAAAAAAACTGCTGACAGTGTGTCACATTATCCAGAGTAACAGGGAGACTGTCTCTGAAAAGACATGTTCCCTATTTCCTTCTCACTTATATTGTATTGAAGTCGTTTGGACACAGAAATCTCAAAATGCGTACAAAGAAAAACCCAAACTTAAAATATGACTATAAACATAGTTTATGAATCAAGTTGCTTTGAATAAAGCTGCTGTAAAACCAGAGTAAGTTTAAGACTGAGTGGGTGTATTTTCTGTCTTTGCTGCTCGTTAATCAAGCAGCGATCCAGAACACCGGGTTGAACGGAAAGCTTCTGTATGGTAAACATTGACAGAGGCTCACAGGAAGAATACCTCAGTCACGCACACATACTTTGAAAAAAAACAAAACCTTTAGTCACACAAAAGAAAGACGAATGCTGAGAAGCCATAGCAGCTACACGCTCGAGTTTACGTGTCATTTCTTTGACAGCTAGCTATTTGGTAACAGGATATTCAACAAAAGCGTTGATTCTGAAAGTTGCAAAGGCTGATGTCTGTGAAGGATCTCAGTCATTCAGGTCATAGTTATTCATTGACAAGTGTTAACTTCCTTGGAGGTGGGTCCTCTGTTGAAGTTTAAAACTATTGGATCTGCCCAGAGCCGCTCTGGATCTGCCATAACCAATCGCTAACGTTTGGTCGTGACGTATGTCATGCGCATGTGCAACAAGAGGGGAGAACGACAACAACTATCGGCTTATATTTAGCATTAGCATCGCTAGCGTTAGCCTTAGCTTCACCACTAACGGAGCGAGCTGGAAAATCATTTTTCCCTGAACCCCGTGGGGAGGAGGGGCAACGACATCACGGCCACCAACACAACTCAGCAAAGATTGGTCTCGCTCGGGCTTTAACTTCTGGATATTCAGCAGCGTTCCCACAACGGACCGAATGGCTTCGCTCGCATCTTTCTAGCGCACAACCTCAACGTCATCGTTCTCAGCCACTCCCTCTGCTCGCTGATTGGAGAAAACCCAAGAATATACAGCAAACCTGGACGGAGTACTGAAGGGAAATGAAAATTGAGCGGAAGTACGTAGGAGTGCGGAGTCAGGCTATTAAAGTCAAGGCTGATGCTTGAAATTAGTTCACTACAAGGTATCATCTCCGATTTTGGAAAAAGAAATTCTAGAAATATTGACAGTGGAAGAACAAAACTGGAAGGGGATTCAACTCTGGGTGTAATACCGTGTGAACATGGCTGGGCAACTATACATTATCATTAGTCTTAGAACTTACAGAATATGTCAGTAAATAAGTTCTGTTACCTTCTCATTCACTGTACAGTGGTTTTTTGTGGACACCATTTAGCTTGTGTTATTGCTTAATTACACTTTAGCATACGCGTGATGGGTGCTGATTTTGTCAAAGCGTTGTGCACATCCTCAAGATGCAATTAGCACACAGTCAGTGGTAGCAGCGTGGATGAATGCGAAGTAAAAGCATGTGAACAGTGTGATATGCAAGGCAGCGGCTTGTCTACGTGTTCACCGTAAAAAAGCAGATACATCACACCTTATAACTTCACACATTTTCACTCCATAGTTAAACCTCATAGACACATCTTCAGTCTGTAGATAAACAGTTAAATCTCACCCATCAAGCTCAACCACAAGCCCCTCAGATGCATTGCAGACCGGGCCAGCACAATTGGTTCAGACACTTAAGCCCTCTGTACTAATGGCCCTTGTCTTGAACAAAGCTGTTTTATGGTTTGCCCTTTGTGTTGCTCAGCCATTTGTATTTGTCTAAGAACAGCCTGAAGCCTATAATTTGGCCCTTAACCCCCCTCCTCCTTTCATATTTCAATCTTCACCCCCACATCCCGTAATGGCAACGACAGAGCAGCTACAAATAGAAAGCAGTAACCCCCTTTCACTTCAGTAGAGTGACCTAAAAGCTAAACGCGGTCGCTATCTGTTTGACCTTTCACCTTAACCACATTTTCTCTTCACCGCCTCTCACGGCAGAGGTCAAGTGGTGGAGTTCTGCTCTCCGTTTGGTCTCTAAACCGCACTCTGCCCTACATGCTCAGTCCATCAGCGCAGTCTGATAGACTCCTGATGGAGTAGTGACCGCTGACCTCAGGCTATATGCTATATCTGACCAGAAAGCTAATTAGAGGAAGTGCGCCCGAACAGGGCTGGACAGACGCATCCTCATCACTGAAGTGCTTTATGTAATGTTACAGTAAGCATAGGTTGGTCTGTTTTCATGTCCTGTTTTAAAAGAGAGTCCTAAGGACGGTGATGTTTATTGGTCCATCCATCTATCAATCCATAAATCAGTCAATACGTCAATCCATCCACTTCGAGATACAGTATGTCACCTACCATTGCAACTAATGATTATTTTCATGATCCACTTATCTATTCATAACTTGCCTTTCCATTTTTCTTCATACATTTATAATTAAAATATGAGGCTTATGATATGACATTAGTGCTGAAAGAACTAGTCAATTGACAAAAAATGAATCCGCAACATTTAAGATGGTTTAGATCATTCACAACAAAAAACTGGCAAACATCTGTTGATTTCAGTTTCTCAAATACTTTCAGACAAGCTTCAAAAGATCCCGATGGAGAAGGTGGAACCTTTTCGTATTCAATCAATGACCTAATCTGTTGCAAATGTAATGTCCGATGATCAACAAATAACTGTTCCAGCATTAATCTCAGCAACCACTGCCTGCACTGCCTTGACATTTGTTATAGATAATTGTGAATCCTAGAAGCTGAATTTGGTGATGTCTCTTGACGTTTCCCATAGTGCCATCATAAAGCTTAAGTGTCCGTTTTCAGCAACACTTTGATGCATGATAATTTATCTTGAAAATTAATGGCCTAATCTCCATGAAAGCTGCTCCAGACCTTTATGGACTCAAGAGGATGGTTTTTGTTAACTGTCTGACCTTTGGGCCGTAATTTCCACTTGTAAAGCAGAAATTTAACAATCTTAAAGGCCATAGTATTTCCTGATCACATCTCTATCTAGAGGATGAAGCCTTCGGATTTTAATGATGGCGTTACGTTTCCTCTTGCAACACCCTTGGGACAAACTTTTACACTGCATCTCCACGAAAAGGAAGGTTATAAGAATAGCTGAATTATGAGTGTAGTGTGTTGTCGGGCCGAGGTTTTCAGACTGTCGGTCATGTTTTTAATCCATTCAGCCGACGGTTGTGACGACCAGCCACAAAAAGGGATTTACAGAAAGGAAACGAGCCAGAGGACAGCCTCCCCAAAAAACACAAACACACCAGGCCCAGACAGAGCTGCTGTGTGGAGACAAACATATATGTTGTAAATCAATGTCTCAGTGTACACATTTACACCGCAAGATTTTAATTTCCTTTCAGTTCTGGAGTTGAGGGTGCATGGTGGCCCAATGGTTAGCAATGTGGCCTCACAGCAAGGTTCTGGGTTTGAATCCAAGTCGTTCCGGGCCTTTCTCTGAGTTTGCATGTTCTCCCCATGTTTGCTTGGGTTTCCCTTGGGTCCTCCGGTTTCCCCCACCATCAAAAAACATGTACTAGGTTCTCCAGCCAGTGGCCTTGATCAAGGCACTGGCTCAGATCTGGAGTTGGAGTTGTAAATGGCTGCCCACTGCTCCCTTGAGGGATGGGTTAAATGCAGAGAATGAATTTTGCTTCATGTATGTGTATGTGACAATAAAGTACCTTTACATTTTAGATTTAGTGGCGCCTTAGACCTTTGAACCTTTCCCACATATTTTTAATTTACAGAGGATGTGTAGTTAAGTCTAAGGCAAGAGTCCAATAATCCTGAGACTGAGTCAAGGCTAACACAAACAGCTCTATTCCAGGACTACGCTTTAACCAGCCCACAGTACTTATTTCATTGTTAAATATGACATAACCTTAAAATTAGCTTAAGACAATATAGTGGTTTAAATTGGTCCATTTTTTCATTTAATGATAGAAAATAAATGAATAAGAGGTAGACGAAGAAAGTTTGTTTTATTTTGTATAAAGAATGGTATCAATAAACTAACCTATTGTAAAAGCTTGATCTGGAAGTGAAGGGCTGAGATAGAACAGGTGAAGTGAAGTGCTAAATTCTCAGTGTATCCAGGTCACCTTTCCCTGCCTGGTGTCCTCATTCAAGGCCTACTTTCTCTCCACACAAAGCTATTTAAACACTGTAAATACTCCATGTAGGACACGGTGTATCAGAGTCTCTGTGCGTGAATCCTCATAGCCTAATATCTCCTGGCAGCTTCAGAGTGCAAGAGTGGGGCTGATGGGAAAGAGGTTATCTGAGGCCGAATGCTAAAACGGGCTCAAACATACAAAAGGGGGTTGAGGGGGTAGACTTGTGTTTGCTGACTCAACATTACTGGAGCCGTGAAACCCTTAATGCACGAAACTGGGATGACAACAACTGATTTGTTAAACAAATTAAAACACTCACATAAATGTGCTACTGACATTTCCCTCATGATTTCAAAGCTTTTGCATGTTTTAGTTCATTTATTTTAAATCACATTTTGTATGTCAAGTTTGCTAAACATTAGACCCGGTGTTTGAGATGTTTTTGAAGTTGCGTTCATAGCTTTCAGGAAGCCACTGGATTCTGTAAATTTGAGATTAAAAATCAACACGCAAAGGATTGAAACATAGCCTGCGAAAAACCCTGACGGACTTCCGGCAAATTTGAGATTTGCTCTGCAAGTCAGTCTGGCCAAGAGCCCATTCAAACCCAATTTCCAAATCGAGGCACCAATCACAAATTGAGGCGGGCTTTACACCAATCACAACCGTTGAGGCGGGCTTTACAAGATGACAATAGCGCAGCGACGGCGAGCAGCTTTTTGTTTACATTCAACCGAAGCGCAGCAGCCCGTTGATGCCGCTGTCGCTGCTACGACACCCGGATCGTTGGTCTGATTGGTTGAAGGACTATCCGATTGCGCCCAGAGGCATTTGAGCGCCGTCCGTTGGTGACGCCCCTTTGGAAATGAGCTGCGAATTAACCTTGCCAGACCCACTCTCAGTTACAGCTGAGAAGGGTCTGGGGTCAACCAGGCTGATGGAAACATGCTTTTAGATACTGAAGCTGGTGAATCCCAGTTGGCATCATGATTGCTTCATATTACAATTATAAATTTGTTACCTTGTTGTATGTACGATCCCTAATACATTAGAACTTAAGAGTCTCAGATCAGTTGTAACAAGCATGGTTTAAGTGTTTCATTCTATAAATCCGATTATTTAATTGACAAATCGATATTTTAGTGATGCTTAGGTGTAGAAAAAGACATGGAATTGTTAAATGCCCTTGACAAGTTTCCAACGTCCAAGGCCAAATCTCTATGTCTGTTGTTGTGTCATAATATCAGTCCAAATGCCAAAGATGTTCTCTGTACAAGCTGCAAATTGCCCCTTTTTAGAAGCTGGAACAAGCATTTGTTTGCCATATTTTGCTTAATAAATGACTTATGACTAAGATCTAGATTTGATTGCATATTTTGAATATGCCTTGGTGATGTGTTCGAGCTAAAACAAGGTCTTAAGATGCTCTTTAAGTCGATGTACATACCACTCTGATTGTGAACCATTAAATGACTCAAAGGTGGGAACAACCTATCCATCTAAAATGTCCAACACTATTAAGATAAAGAGCCAAAAGAATGTATTTCTAAAGTTGTAAAGCTTGGATAGGCTATATTATGACTGTGTGCCTTTTTGTGTGCTTCTATACTTGATGGCTTGTTGTTGCTCACTGGGCTCTGGCGTCATTAACCGATTACCACCAGAGAGAAACTGGATAGGTCTGGTGAGATGCTGTGTGTCACACACACACACACACGCACACACACACGCTCACACGCACGCACACAAATTGGTGTGTAATGACATTCTCGTGTCCTGCGCCTGCTCCTTCATCAGTTTAGTTATCACTCCACATTAACTGTGTGTGTGTGTATGTGTCTGTATGCTGCCTTTCCTAATACCAGCTTGTAGGGCTGCCACCTCTTAGTCGATTAGTCGACTAATCGGTCGTTTTGGTCTTAGTCGACTAAGATTTCTTTAGTCGATTAGTCATATTTTATGCTTATTCATGCTTAATTAATTATTTCCAAGAAACTTCTGAGCACATTTATGGTAAACACAAGATTTAAAGTGGTGCTTTTGCAGGATTAATTGTGGAGAAACTCAGTTTTACAGATGGTTAATTTACTACATTTATATTGTGCTTTTCTAGTCTTAACCACCTCAAAGCGCACAGCTCTGTCAATTAAATCAACTAATCGATTAGTCGACAAAATCCTACAAGTGTTAGTCGACTAAGGAGTTCTTTAGTCGAGGACAGCCCTACCAGCTTGACATGTGGTAGAGTGAATGCGTGTGACTGTTTAAGTGTGCGGTTGAACAGTGAAGCTGTATCAAAAAATCTCAACGTGCGTACACAACTCTTAGCGAGTAAAAGGGCAGACTGTGTTTTCCTGCCGACATTCTTTCCTTTAACCAAATCAATCTCTGCAAGTCCAATTCTCAAAGTGAGACCTTTGATGCCTGTGAACTACAGAGGAATCCTGAGCTGCACTCTTGAGTAACAAATCGGTTCTTACCTGAAGTCCCCTGCGCCTCAAAATACTCGAGTCATCCATGATTCCGTGAGCTTAGCTATCTTTTCCTTTTTTTTTTCTTTTTACAAAGCTACAAAGTTCAGGCACTTTCCAGGAAATCTGTCCACACGGAGGGAGTTACATTGTAACCTCCACCTTTCTTTGTCCAACAACTGTCAACAAAAAGGTCATGTCATCCAAAAACAGAGATGCCAAGCAAGTTATCCTTTATCTGAGAGACTTCTTTTCAAAACTGTCCCCTCTGCTTGTTTTCCAGGGCTGTAAAAATCTCTACAAGCCGCGGTATTTTTCCTCTAATGAGTAGATCTGGTTTGGTTCTTTGAAGACCATTCCTGTGCACTCTTCAAAAGACAATTGGTGTCAAAAGGAGAGCGTTTCTAATTAAAAGTGGGTCAAAAATGTAAAGCCCGAGGCTTCAGGGACATTCCATCTAGCGAGCTCTGAGTTGCTCCAACAAATGTTCAAAAAAGACAAACAAGAAGACACTGCAGAAAGGAAAATGAAAGGGCAGGGAAAGTGGTAGTCTTGTTCGTTTGGGCTCTGGATCAGAGCATCGCTGCTCTGTTTTTCCTTCCTGGATCTCTTTTGTTGATTCCAGCAGGTTGTCGAGGAAGGTGCGGTCTGGATGCAAGCGATTGTGGACCGTCCTCTCCTCTCTTTCTTCGTCAGAGCACGTGTTTGTTCCTGAGCTCGGCCTCCGTCAACTGCTCTCCCATTCATCCGTTTGGCGCTGGACACACCCCTCAGCCTCGCTCTCGCACAGAGGTAAAGAGAGTACTCTCTGGCGCTCGGCTCCTCTCCTCAATTTTCTAACCCTCTTTTCTCTTGTCCTCTCCTTTTCTTGTCCGCCTCCCACTTAAGGCACTAGTCCAGAGCCTCCATTATTCATGGGCGACTCGCAACCGAAATTAATGATGACAATGGGGCCTTGGGGATGGATAGAGGGAGGAAGAAGAGGACCAAAGGGAGGCAAAACATAAACAGGGAAGGCACCAGCTTGCAGCCCTCTGGCTTAGCCAAGCTGTCCTGAAATCGCTGCTAAAAAAACATGCGCAGGGAGCCGGCTTTTAAGATTTTCTTTCAACAG
This sequence comes from Perca schrenkii, assembly GCA_025617405.1. Taxonomy (NCBI): domain Eukaryota; kingdom Metazoa; phylum Chordata; class Actinopteri; order Perciformes; family Percidae; genus Perca; species Perca schrenkii. The sequence goes on from CM046795.1 coordinate 35,655,344, forward strand.
AGGCGTCAGTAAGAAGTGTGTGGATTTATGAGTGAGCCCACAGAGTTTAGAAAAAAAAGGCAGGTGTTCTCTCAATCACTCAATTACTTTTTTTTCTGTTTGGGGGACAAGAAAAAAAAAGAGACCGAGAAAGGGGAATCACAAAAAAAACAATAACGCAGACTGCCCACGCTTATAGCCGCTGGACTGGCCTGGGCACAGAGAGAGTAGACCGAAAACAAGAGGCTGTTTGTTTGCTAGCAGCGGTCAACTGAGCGCAGAGGCACCTCGCATCCATCTCAATGCCAACCGGCCGGGCCAGATTCCATCTGGTTAAAGCCGGCAGGAGCTCAGTGACTCCCACACACACACACACACACACACACACTGTCGCCTCCACATGCAAGCCTGTCAGACACACACACTAGTCATCTCTTCATCTCCGGCGTCCTCTCCTGCGTCTCCTAATCTTCGGCGTTGTTCCAAAGGCTGCAGGAAGGAGGAGATCCGGCAGCTGAGGGTTACAATGCAAGAGGAGGACCGCGGCAGGTTGGTCCCCCCGCTGAGAGAAGTGCAGATGTGGCCTCGGAGCAGATCCCTTCCTTCCTCTCCTCCTACTCGTCAAATGTCTCTGTCTCTTCTGTTGTTGCTTTCTTTGCTCTCTCTCTGATGTGTCAGTATGCTCACATGCTCTGACTCCTCCCCCATTCTTCCCTCTCTCTCTCTCTGTGTGTGGAAGCGTGAGCAGGAGACAGAGACTTTGCTCACAATGAATGGAGGGACTACACGCTCAGCCCTTCCCTCCCTCCCTGCCTCCCTCCCTCCTCTGCACTGTGTCCACTGCCTCAGCCTCACTCGCTCAAAACAAGAGGGTGTGTTCACACCCCACACACACAAACACACACACACACACACACACACACACACGCACACACACGCACACACACAAACACACAGAGAGCAATCTGTGGTTCATGTTTTATTATTGTGTTTGGATGAATTAATCATGAGTGCCCTGATCAGAGGCTTTAGATGATTACTTATTCAACACGATGAATTCAAATGCAGGCAGGTCTCTTCTTATTCAACATTTACATACAGCCTCCATCTTCTCAAATGGGACGACACGCAAACATTAATACCTAAATGGGATCGTTGGGCATTGATGTGCTGCTGGTCAGGCTTTCGGTTGGTGTTCCAGTTCATCCCAAAGGTGTTGGATGGGGTTGGGAAAACCATTTGTTTATGCAGCTGGCTTTGTTTATGGTGACATTGTTATGGTGTAAGAGGAAAGGGTCAAAGTTGTCTGCAGCATTAAGATTTGACGTTGAAATTTTGGAGCGTAAATTTGGGGGAAATAGAGCCATGCGAATCCACATACATTTGATCACATGGAGCATTTGTGATTTAAAGTAAGTGGGCTAAAAATTGCAGAAACACTGCAACTGCGGCCTTTGAAAGTTGTAAAAATATCATTGACCTTTGGACTGTTCAAAAAAAGGAATCAGTTTTCCTTGAAGTTGTGATGGATATTTATCATAATTTTTTGAGAGTTATTACAGGCCTAGATATGATATATGATGAAGTAATTGTTTGTTTCAGAACTAATTCCAGGAAGAGTTGTATGAGAGTTTTATGCCCTTAACGTTGCATCTAAGTAAAGACAGGATGACAGCCTATGTTAAGATAAGAAGAGATAACAGTATTACAGCTTGGTTACGATTGAGTCATAGTGCCTGGAAGATCATTGGTGTTAAAGAGCTCTTATCCATGCAAAGTATTTATGAACAGGCTTCTGTGCGACAAGCAAATAGAATTGTTAGCAACACGTCTCACGTTCTGTACCCAGAATATGGTTTTGGTTTGGTTTATTTATGGATATAGAAAGACAACAAAGGGGATCCAAGGGATAACATGTAAAAGCGAGAAACACTTTTTTCCAACATGGTCCCTGATGTAAGAGAACAGGACATACAACACATGCAAACATGATCTGTGGCCATCCGGTAGGATGTTTAGAGTTCCTTGCTGCAGACTTACCCATTTCAAAAACTCATTCATCCCAGTGTCTATTAAGCTCCTAAATAGTCACAAGTAAAAAGGCAGAAACAGGCCTGCAGGACGATGGAGATTTGAAATTGTTGTAATTGTTGATCTCTGTTTTTTAATTTATCAGATTGATTTATTTTGAGTAATGTTTAACTAATGCACTGCATAACACCATGTTGGGTTTTATACACCATTAGGACCATAGTACGGTCTGTTGTATGGTATTGTACAGTATCTGTTGTTTGTGTATGCCGTCTGTGTTTATTTAATTTTACTATGGCTGCAGAACGGGTTAAGTGCCCAAGACAAATTTCCCACGATGCGGGACAATAAAGTTAATTTTGAATCTTGAAGAAGCCTTTATTGTCATTATATTACAATGAAGACAACTAAATTGCCAGTGCCACTCCCCTCTGAGCTCAAATTAAAAACTATATTGCATACATTCGTATAACATAAAAACAACATTCATTCAACAACCAGCATTCATCGTAAAACAGATCGTAATACTAATATAATATTGCACACATCAGTAAATGTATGTAAGAACAATAATAAAATGCAATAAAATGTGAAATATGGGCTGCATAGTCGTTATGCGTGTAGATTTAGAGTCTGGATGGTCTTAGACCAGGAACTGTTCATTAGTCTGGTGGTGCGTGTTCTGGTTAAAAGCAGGATACTATTTTTAACTGGGGAGCCTCCTCTTCAATAAACAGACGGAGAAACAGAAAGGGAAAGGAAGAGCAGAATGAGGAGAGGAAAAACGGATACAAAGTGAAACGGAGGCAGAGATGTAAGAGAAGGCAGAGTGGCTTGTGTCCTCCTACGCTCCACAGTGAGCCATGTACTGGTGACTCACAAAGAGATGAGAGATTTGTTAATGAGGAGGGAAAGATAGGTGGAATAACTAAGAAAAATAGCACCACTTCTCTAACAGCAGAGAGGGAGCTGGTCTGGGTCTGCCTGCTGGAGCACGTATGCTAGGTGTAGGATCTTTTAACCAGACCTACGTTAGGCCAGCGAGGTGCGAGAAAAGGAACTTGTTCAGACGCGTGTTTCTGGGCTGCCAATAAATAAATGTCCGTACATTGAATATCTTTGAGTGCGGTGACCAGGGCTTTAAATCAACACGCCGAATGTGGGTAAAAATGAACTTTTGGCAGGTAAAATTGTAAAGTCACTAGCCATTTTGGCCGGTGATGAATGAAGCAAATAACTCTGCGTCTTTTTTTTTTTTGTGTGTGTGTTTGGCTTGGAAACCTAATCTTTTTTTGGCAACACTGCTTGTAGAACCTCTATTCACACGGCATATTTTCAGTTGTGACTGAACTGTATTTTTGGAGGAACTATATAGGGCACTTAACATCTACAACAGGTCTACAAACTGAATTTCACAAGAAATTCTCCAAAGGGAAACAAAAACCCAAATTTCCAATTTATATTATATTACACTGACTCACTTACCGTTTTAATGTTTCCAGATGTTTGATATCAGGACGATGAGCTGACAGAACTGACAAGTTGAACGTTGTCCAATTAGAACGGACCCACCACGGTGACGTTTTTGGAGGAGCTGCTCATTCGATAGTCGACTCGGAAGAAACGATATCATCGTCCATCGTGATGCAGGATTTATGAATGTAGCTACGTTAGCGACAGTAGGCTAATTCACGAGGGTGCTATTTTATGTGTGAGCTAATATTGCACATCTGTTCATGTGCGCTGCAATTGGTATGTTTCGGTTTATTGAATGCGTTATTCAGTGCAAACATAACCGAGAATGTAGTTTAATCTCAGTAATGATGGTATGTTAGGTTATTACTGTTGCTCTGTTGAAGGCAAACGTCCCACTGTACTGTCGTTACGCAGATCACGGACATCTGATTGACTTTACAGTAGGCTAAAGTTTACTGCACCGTACTTAAGTGAAAGTAGGTAAAGTTGTAAAACCTACCAGCAGGGCAACATTTACAGAGGGCATTTAAATGTATGTCTAATCATTTATATGTTAACTGTTGGCCCATAGTAGTAGAAAAAAATATTTATGTAAAGAGATATGAGCTACCCCCCACCTGACCAGCCACGCTAAAAAGCGGTTTGCTTTCCCCTTACACGCACGCACGCACGCACACACACACACACACACACACACACACACACACACACACACACACACACACACACACACACACACACACACACACACACACACACACACACACACACACACACACACCTGTGTACCTCTGGCTGTTGATTATGCATTTCCGCTGACAATGCTCTAACCAGTGATCAAACACAACACTGCGTATATATCCATGTAACCAACGTGCTATATAAACCAAAAAATAAAGAAAGTTTCATAATTGCTCCAACACTAGGGCTTGGGGGAAAAAAATTCATACAGCATACTATCACGATATTCTTGTGGCAATACTGTATCGCTAAACGGACGCCAAGTATCGATCTTTTATTCTATGAATTGCAAATTTGGTACCTTTTTGGTACCAGAATAATACAAGTGATTGCTTTTTCAGTCCACTAGATGTCCCAATCCTAATCCAATAAAATTAAAGTGAGATGAACAAACAGAGAAATGTATCTTTTTAGATGAAACATGCTGGCAAAGTTTTCCTTTGGGCACATCATTTGTAGTTGGAAAGGCAGAGTATCGCAATATGTTTAAAATTGCGATTAATATCGTATTATGACATAAGTAATTGTGATAATACCGTATTGTGACATAAGTATTGCGATAATACTGTACTGTGGGGCCTCGGCTGGTTCCCACTCCTAATGTATGCATGTACTGTGATTGTACCGCATGAACTCAACATACTGTGCTTCTATGCACGGATCAGTATGTTCAGAATCCGCTTTGTGAGGAGAAACCAGACCCTGAGTAATGTTGGTGAAACAGCGCGAGGCCCCTCCCCTCTCCGCCGAGGCCCCCCGGCTCCTGGTCAGAGGCTCTGTGTTAATGAGAGCAAAGGCCAAAAGGGGCCGGAGGGAGGAATGTTCACACAGCAACAATGAGACTGACTGACACCGGCTTACTGACCGACCGGGTCGACCGACGGCCGGGCTGAGGAGGTCCGAAATACCTCTCCATGCTCAACATGTGAGAACATCCTGAATACTTCACATTCACACCAGGTCCGAGGATGAAACTAATCCCTTTTCCAAGAACATTGATTGAGTCACAATAAACTACAGTGTGTGTGTGATTGTGTTCATGGTGATGAAGGGACGTGTCACCCTGGGCAACAGTGTGGCTCACCGATTTGTTTTTATGATACATCAGGCTGCGAATAATTGTTAGTAGTTAGTATACATTCACTGAGGGTTTTGGTCCGCACCAGGGATATATAATAGGAACTGGAAACAGTGTTCCAGGCAGAGCCCCGTTGAGCCCTATGAGAGTTGCACAGTGGCGCATGAAGCCATCATGGAGCCAAAACCACGCATGTAATTGCTAAGGTGATCTGCGCTGCTTTTGCACTCGTCACGTGTCCAATCCTTAAAGAAATGCCCTAAAGAAACGACTTACTGTGGAAGTGAAGAATAAAACTCATTTATCATCTGACCCACTCTCACTGACAACAAAGCGAAGGAGTTTTAAGAGCGTCTCAAAGCGTCTGCGTGTGCCTGCAACATATTTCATCCAATAGCTGTTGAGTTATTTCAGTCTGGAACAAAATGGTGGGCCGACCAACATTGCTATCCCTAAAAAAAAAAAATGTGTAAGCAAGAACATTGTCAGGCTCTGCTCTTGTCACGGCTTTGAACCAACTTAAAAATCCTCCTGAGCCCTTTTAAATGTCAACACGTTCTTTATTTAGAAGAAAAATGGCAACAAGCTCTTATACTTGTATTTTGGGAATGGCAGTAAAATAAAGTATTTTTCACATTTTCACTTTTACAGCTTGATAAATACGGACAATATGTTGTCTGCCTTAAACAAAGGATTCTGTTACTTTTATCTTAAGCCACGGAACGAGATACTGTGAAACACAAGGCGCTCCGAAACCACAGAGTGGAGAAAAACAGAAGAAAGAGTGATGATGAACGAGAGAGAGATAAGAAAAGCTGTTTTCTTCTTCACACACAACTAATTAAAGCACAAGCCTGGTCCTGCTCTGTTTTATGTCTCTGCTGTATTGGAGGTTAATTAAAGCGGTGGCCCAAGGCTGTCCCTGTCAATGACGAAGAACTGCCAAGAGCAGCATTTTCTGTCTCTTATTCTTATTTTTTTTTTTTATATATAAATCTTTTCTAAGACAGAAAAAGGTCTTGTTTCCTTGACCTCCCACAGAAACGCTCAACGCTCAGATAGCGGCAGGTCTGTTTTTAGCTGACAGCGTCAGGCTGGTTGAGCCCTGTCAAAACAACAGACCCGGTCCCCTGGCCTTCTGCTGGCTTTATGTAAACCACCATGTATCCACTGAGTTTTTAATTCAATCTGCAAATAATGAGTCCAAAGCACGGCCCAACGTGAATGCGCTCAGACCTGTTTCGGTTCGTAAAGACACCACATTGCACACGAGTGATTTATCGGGGCACTAGTCTCGCAGTGCCAGACGTTCCTCCACGGCGCTGCGGAGGAGGGTCTTGCGAGTCCACCCAGCATTCCTGGGATGGGAGAAAAATGTGCTCTGGTTTATTGCCGTTTCTTTAAACCAATCAGAATCGGCTTGGGCGGAGCTAAGCACCATACAGAGCCACGGTGTCTCTGCAAAATAGCCTCAGGAAGGAACTTGTTTTGGTGGAACATGTGTACGTTCAAAAGTAGTTTTAGTCGTGCAACAGAAAACTCAGATTGGACAGATAGTCTAGCTAGCTGTCTGGATTTACCCTGCAGAGACCTGAGGAGCAGTTAACCATAGTCCTCACAAATCCACCGGAGGTTAGAACGCCAACACAGAGACAGAGGAAGGTAACGGACATTCGGACAAAATGAGGGACATCCAGCTGAATTTCCGTTAGCAACGGAGAAATCCCGGGAAGTGGAAATATAGACTATCGGGGCACTGACTGAAGGTTCGTAAAGTCAAATCGTAGATCAAAGGTGGCAAAGGCACGCACACGCACACACACACACACACACACACACACACACACACACACACACACACACACACACAGTCATTTGAGGGTTTTCCCTGGACACTTTTACATCGGCATGTTATCGTTTCACATTCCAGAGCAACATTCAGTGTAACATGACGATATGGAAACAAGTGGCCTGTGCCTGGTAAAGGCTGAGGATGGAATCTAATACCTCTCAACCACAGAGCCTTATATGCTCCTGTGAGTATTTATGTTCTGATTGTTTTAGTCTGTGCCTGTATGTCTGCAAAGTACTTTGTAAAAAAAAAACTTAACATTAATGATAAGTTGATTGACATGAAAAAAAAATCAAATATTTGGAAAATGGATTGGACACTTCTCCTCAATCCAGAGTCTATATTGTGATTATGTGTGGCTCTTCATCGTCTTAGTTGATAGTAAAACTTAATATCATCAGGCTTTGAACTGTTGGCGGATAAAAAAAAAGTATGATGTCATCGTGGGCTTTAGGCTTATTGTAACACTATTTTATAATATTTTATAGATGTCACGGCATAAGCTTTTTCCTATTGGCTATAGCCCTGAATATCTGATGATGCATTGGGGTAATTTTTTTATTTATTACAGTAAACTTATTACATATTGGACCTTTAACGGGTTGCCCGATGGCCCGGGGCAAGTAAAACACCACGTTGGGCAAGTAAATATAATAGGGCACACCCTCTGCTTCTGATTGGCTAGTAGTCCTTACCTAGGTACTGTCAGGGCACGCCCTCATTCTCTGCTTCTGACTGGCTAGTAGTCCTTAGTAGACCTAGGTACTGAGCATGTGCGACTCCCAACAAAGATGGAACAGAAGTGAGATGTCTCACTCTGTAGCTAACACAGAGAGCTCAACACACAGGGTGAAAAGAGGAGCTGCAGCAATGTGCAGTACAACAAAAATATGGTGTTTTTTGAAAATGAAACCATGTAAACCTATTCTGGTACAACCTCTAAATACAATTATGAACCTGAAAATGAGAATAATATGAGCACTTTAAAGCCTTAACGTTATCCGCATCTTAAATATCTACAGATGAGCATCAAGGCTGAGCAAAGCGGCTCCCTGAGCCCAGGACGAGAGGTAGGCCTTTCATCCTTACTTTTAGCCTGGCGGGCTAGCGCTTAGCTTTATAGTTTCATATGCACGAGCTAACAAAACTCTGAAGCCCTAGACATAACGATACTATCAAGATGTCCCCGGATGGTGTTTAAGCCGTGACATAAAAAAAAAAATAACCTGCAGATTAACTGATAATTTGCCATCACATTCCCAGCCTCTTTATTGTTAACCTTTTTAGAAAAAGGCAATATGAATAAAGATTATTATTAAGAAATATGTGATACACTCCGCAGTCAGCGGGTAAAGTTTTCAATCTGGTGGCCTCTCATTACATTTATTTAATACAGTTGCCACGCAGGTCGTTTCTTCTCCACAGCTTCATGAATATGGATTCAGATTTAACAAGCAGCCTTTTATTTCACTTTCCAGCTCTTCGTCCACAGAGGGTTGTAAACATTTTTTTTTTTTTGGTTTTTTTTGTTTTTTAATGGAACCCTCCTCCTTTTATTTACAGTTTGGTTTGCTTAATTAAAAACTATCGATCAGGACCCAGACCACTAACTCACATCCACCAACACGTCTCTGATTCATGTCCAAGTCAGACATGGATTTGCAAAAGCATCACATACAGGTTTGTGGCACTATCTTTGTGGGGACCCGTCATTGACATAATGCATTCCCTAGCCCCTTACACTCACCTTAACCATCACAACTAAATGCCTAATCTTAACCCTTACCCTTACCTTAACCATCACAACTAAATGCCTAATCTTAACCCTTACCCTTACCTTAACCATCACAACTAAATGCCTAATCTTAACCCTTACCCTTACCTTAACCATCACAACTAAATGCCTAATCTTAACCATTACCATAACCTTAACCATCACAACTAAATGCCTAACCTTAACCCTTACCCTCACCATGACCTAATTCTATCCCTAATCCTACAACAAAGTATTAACCCTCAAACAGCCCTTTAACCTTGTGGGGTCCCAGCATTTTGGTCCCACAAAGCTGTCAGGACCCCACAAGTATACTGGACTCCTGGTTTTTGGACCCCACGAATATAGTTAAACAAGCCTCTCTCTCTCTCTCTCTCTCACTCACACACACACACACACACACACACACACACACACACACAGACACACACATGTGTAATAAAGGAGCGCAGATAAAGAGCTCCTGTTTGTGTGACTTCATTCATCAGCTTAATGAGCTGGTCTACTGTTACTGCGAGTGCCCTGCAGCCAGCTGGCCGGCCGTCTGGACGACCGCCCGGCTGATACCTCCGCTCAGCGCATGTGTGTCCAGACACACTGAACATCAGCAAACAATAAAGGAGCAAATGAGGTTTGGGGTGATAATAGCTAGCATCAATTATATAAACTGTTATAAACAATACCAGTGTGTCAACGTTTGTCCACTGCAAAGATCCGAACCAGAATACTTCAGTGATGAAAATGTTTACGTGCAGTTGCTCTAGTCTCATATCACGATATAGATATAATATCGATATATTGCCCAGCCCTAGTTAAAATATTGTTTCTAAAACAACGGATTGTACAAATTCTATTCCAGTGCAGTGCGAACATAGTTACAGTACAGACATAAATACAGTGTGTAGTACAGTGTAAATATAAGGAGCAGCAGTGAAAAATAACAGATATTGCAAAAGTAAAGATGGACAAGTAAAGGAAAGTTTGTGAGAAAGACAAGATAAAGGCAATTAAAGACAGCTTTGAGAGAAAGACAGAAAACAGAACTGAGCAACAATCCGGTCTGGAAATTAAGATCCTGAGGCCTGTTCATTGAGATGACAGCTGAGTGTGTGTGTGTGTGTGTGTGTGTGTGTGTGTGTGTGTGTGTGTGTGTGTGTGTGTGTGTGTGTTCCTGCATTATGCTGACAGGTTGTGTGCTGCTCTGTCTGCGCATTGTGCTCACTGTGTATTTGAATGTGTGCGTCAGCCTCCTCAGACAGGACAGCAGAACAACGGCTCAGCCTGAATAAATTAAACACGGCTGTGTTTTGTTACAGGCTGACGGAGCTCTGATGGGAACGCTGCGTTTGTCAAGTCCGTCCACGACAGCGGAGGGGAGGTTGAAATCTTTAAAAGGGAAAGCTGAATCAACATCTGCACGTCTCTCTGAGAGAAAGAGCTTTGACCTTTCGTCATCACGAGCCTTGGAAATCACTTCCCAGTCCCCTCCCCTCCACTGCTTTCTCTCAGCAAGATACTCATAAATGAGCTATTAGCCTAATTTATTTATTAGCTGTGTGAGATTGCTCTTCATTGACTACACTTCGGCGTTTCACACCATCGTTCCCTCCAGGCTCGTCACAAAGCTCGAGGACCCGGGATTAAACAGCCCGCTGTGCATGAGGATGCTTGACTTCCTGACAGGCAGGCCCCAGGTGGTGAGGGTGGGCGGACACACCTCTTCCACCCTCATCCTAAACACCGGAGCACCCCAGGGCTGTGTTCTGAGCCTCCTACTGCACTCCCCTGTAGGGCTGCACAATATATCGTTTTTTTATTGTTATTGCAATATCAACTGGCGCAATATACACACAGTGAACATATCAAGATAGACACTCAGAGATTTTTTGTGTTAGTTGAAAGAAAAGATCGGTAGAATCTTCTTCTTCTTTTTTTAGTGGAGCCTTTTATATTCAATTCAATGTTAAATTTGTTCAATAAAATAATGTTTGTAATGTTTGTTTTAAATTCAACAAGCAATTAGTTGTGTTAGTTTAGTTAGTGAATTTTCAAATTTTACCAGCCACTCAATAGATTACCATTGTTTTGGGGCTGGTGAGTGAAGCAGATAAACCAGCATTTGCATATTTTACCAGCATTTGGGTAGCAGATGGTGCTAAGTTTTCAACCAAGCCGCCCCACCGTAACTGTAGTTTTTAAAAAAAACAAACATCTTAAAATACATTGAAAAATTATTCCCAGTGGCTTAGGCCTGTTTGGGGAGGGCAGTGCAATTTAGGCCACCACCAGGCATGCAATACACTGGGGGAAACCCTGCAACAGCATCATAAAGTTTTGCTGACGCACATAGCTGTGTTGGGCCTGATAACAGACAACAATGAAAAGGCCTATCCCTGAAAGAAGTAGAGGACCTGTCCCACTGGTGTCAACAGGACAACCTACTCATGAATGTCTGCAAGACTAAAGAGATGGTAGTGGACTTTGGGAAGAAGCAGGGAAGTAACTGCGCCCCCCTAATATCAACGTAGGGCTGGGCGATATGGAGAAACATCAAATACTGTATAACAATATTCTTGACCAAATACCTCAATGTGGATATTGCAACGATATTGTATGGTTGACTATTGGTGCTTTAACTAAATGTTATTTACACATTGAGATTTTTGATAAATAATCACCAGAAATGATTTAATGACTTAGTGGGGTAAAGGTAAATAATAGAACAGCTACAACAGTCTGGTAAGTTCAGAAAATGACATCACTTTACTGTAATGCAGCCTTTAAAACCAGGAAAAGACAACACTTACCATATTACGATATCCAAAATCTAAGACGATATCTAGTCTCATATCGCGATATCGATATAATATCGATATATTGCCCAGCCCTATATCAACGGGTTGTGCGTTGACAGCTTCAACATCACCGAGGGTCTGACCTGAACGCTGCACAATGACTCAGCAATGACTGTTCCACTTCAGACGCCCAGGTATCCCCTCAAACACTGAACTAGTTCTCCTCCTGTATCACTGAGAGTATCCTGACAGAAAAACAGCACTGGCTGGTAGGGAAACAGCACCGACAAGGACCCCGACGCCCTTCTACTAGTGGTGCGTTTGGGAACCGCTGTGGTATTTGATTTTTCTTTTGGACACCAACTGCAACCCCTTAACACTAGAACGTTTACTTTCAAACCAGACTCCAGTAAAATGATCATGACCTAGACCTAAAACTACAAGAGACTGAGAAATTCGCCTGGCAACCTTCCCAACTTACTTACATCTCTTCTAAACACTCTTTTTCATAAACTTGCATTTCTGCATGATTGTGTCTGTTTCATTCATCTCATTGTTCTAAACTGAATGGCTTCGTTTTGTCCTATTTTGTATTTCCTATCATGACGGAGCCAAATTATGAAACTAATTATGACATTTCTGAGGGCTGCCAACAGGATGCAGAACAGCCTGAAGCAGTCTTAGAACTGCCTGTTTTAATTAATCAAAGCCCACAAAAAAAACCTCCAAAACCAGTTTATCTGCATTATAAATGCATTACACGTTCCTGGAGAAGACATTCTATCACAGATCAACCCTCTCGCTCTGCTGATAAAAGCCTTGGAAAGAGGGCTGTGCTCCCAATTTAAGGAACGTGGAGATCGAGGCGTCACATTCTGGGATGAAGCTCAGACCAGATCAAAGCTTAAGAGAAGAAGAAAGAGGGGGATTGGAAAATGAGAGGAACAGGAGAGGAGGGATGGGGGATGAAAAGGACACAGTGTTGCATAAAGCTTATTCCCCATCGGAGGGGGGGTTGATAAGAAAATGCTGAGTAAGCTGGGACAAGCTTTACACAGTGACAGGGAGAGAGGGCGAATAAAAAAGAGCAAGGGAGAGAGGGAGAGAAGAGGGGAAAGGGGCAAAACAGAGAGAGAGAGAACGAGGGTAGAGAGACAAGCTGAGGATGTACTGTGAAGACCGAGAATAACGCGGGGTCCCATTTCTTCCCATTTCTGATTTCAGTGTTCTTAAACTAAACAGTTAAAGCCATTTTACAGTCGCCGCAGCTGAGCTGGCGCGCGCCAACATGACATCAAAATGACGGAGATCTTGCTGGCGCGCGACAAAGTGTAAACAGGAAGCATGAACGAGTTTGAGGGTAACGTGATACCAGGACTCTCAGAGTGACTGCAAGTCTCGCTTGGAAACTTACTGGGTTAAGATTAGAGATGGTCCGATACCACTTTTTTGCTTCCCGATACCAATTCTGATACCTGAACTTGCGTATCGGCCGATACCGAGTACCGATCCGATACCAGCGTGTCATATATTTTATTATGTTTTAACAGCTGTATATTACTATCCCTGTATGGATGTAATATGATTTCTATCTCTGTTGTCTGTCTGGCTCAGGTTAAACTCTTTGTGAAACATGAACAAACACAAACAATGAATGCCACAGAACTTTCTTTTATTCTCCAGTTTGACAGTCAGTTATAACGGAAAAAGAACATAACTAAACTACTTTAATGTAGATTTTCTTTAGGGCTTTATTACGTCGTATCGGATCGCTGCATAAACTCCAGTACTTCCCGATACCGATACCAGCGTTTTAGGTAGTATCGGAGCCGATACCGATACTGGTATCGGAACATCTCTAGTTAAGATGAGCTCTTTCATGGTGAATGAAAGGCTGAAAGAGCCAGTTGAGGTGGCTCGGGCGTCTGGTAAGGATGCCCCCTGGGCATAAGAGTATGAGTAATATCCCCTGGGATAAGCAGACGAAGATGGATGGATGGATGGAAGGCTTGATCCTACCAAGTAGCTCATCCAATCAAATTGAAGCACTGATGTCAATGCTGCTGCCAGTTCTGCCGTTGTTTACATTTTTCTTCTTCTTCTAGTCCGTAGAAAGAGCAACGACGGTAGCCTTTCCTCATTAGCACCCCCTCTGTTCAGAAGAAGACTGCAGCTAGTGACGCGACCACCAGCGCCGGTATAAATAGTTTTCGGCGATTTCATGACGTCACATATGCGCGCACCAGCTGGGCTGCGGTTACTGTAAAACACGCTTTATTCAACTCTCTCCCATTCCTGGACTCAGCAGCAAAAAAAAAAAGATTACGTTTGGAGCCAGAATTGTCAAAAGCTCTCTAAGAATTTTAAATAGTTGAGTTGTTTTTTTTGTGTACACACATATGACCCGATATTTGTCACCCCTTTAATAGCAGTTAATAAGCAATCTACCTGGAATTAAATCACTTTTTCGGATTACAACGTCATTCGTTTTCAACATCGGCTTTACCTTTCCCCAATAGATGTTATACTCTGTCCTTTGTTCCACATATTACAAACATCAGCGACTTTGTTATAAGCTCCCGAGTACACAGAATGTCAAAGTCAGTGTCTAACAAAAATCTCAGTTTCTCTGAAAGTACTCGACTGGATGCGGCGAGCGTTCCAGGTGGGTACTTTAAGAGGACAGGACATGGTGGTTTTGGGAAGAGGCTATAGGCTTACTATGGCGCCGCGTTGGTTTATCATCCAGGCACTTATTATTCTTTTCATAAGTTGTAGAACAAGCTCTTTTTTTCCTTGTAACTTCCTCGAAGGGACACACACACACACACACACACACACACACACACACACACACACACACACACACACACAGCTTATATAAAAGAGCTGCTGAAGGCTGTTTTATCAGCCACTGGCCAAGTCCAATCTTCTCTCGACACACAACTTTCAGCTGATCGCTATCTCGAAAAGTTGGGTTTGCTGTTTAACCAGCGAGTGGAAAAGTTCACACACACACGATGTGTAAAGTCTACAATGTGTGTGTGTACGAGTTCAATCTCAGTTTACAGCATTGCTACGGTGTTAGCTCCGGTCAGTGCACCTCTGCGCTGTGTGTGTGTGTGTGTGTGTGTTCAGTCGAGCCACACTGGAGACGATTCGGCGGCAACAGCAAACAATGCAGCCTGTTTGAAACGAAGGGACGGACAGACCGACTGTTGTTTGGTCCTCGTTCCTTCCTCAGTGCAAACAGTGAGCTTTGTTTTGGACTACAGTCAGACACACACACACACAGACCGATGAAGATTGTTTTAAGACCGTAAGCGAAGACAGATGCGAGAATATATAGTCCATGAGCCCAGGCCAGAATTTTCACAAATTGGTACCACCCAAGGTGACAAATTCTAGTTTGATTTTTTTTAATCTATATCTCTACATGATAGAGATACAAGAACCAATAATAGAAGAACCAAGCAGGCCTGCCTTGTTACACCATCCAAACTTTCTTCAAAACTTGCCATTTTCAGCGTCCAGCATGCTAGCTCCAACTTTGTTGTTGTTTCCTGAAGAGAACATAGTTTGAAAACGGTAACGCACCGAGAGCGGCGCCGGATGTGAGACAGTTAACCTGGATAAGTACTGTTGTTGATCCAGACTAACTGCACGCTGACTATGGCTACGTTCAGACTACAGGCAAAAGTGGCCGGGGTCAAGTGACCAGGTCAGACTTCTTCAGAAGTAGTGTTGAACGCTCAAATCTTGCCCAGATCAGATTTTTTCATAATCAGATTCGAAAACAGCCACGCACAAAAAAGAAATCGGATCTGAGCAAAAAATCTGAATAAGGCATTAAATCTTGCGGTGTGAACGTAGCTTATGTATTTTCAAGTTGATCCACTACAAAGGAAAAATGAGGCATATTCATTTCAAACTACTCACTGAGAACAGGCAAACACATTCACCTCAGTCAAAGCAGAAATGTCGGGCAGATGCTTAGGATAGCCCATTAAAGCGAACTTAATGCATGTATGCCGATCTAGCTTGAGCGTGAGCTCGGCGTCTGGTTAACACTGTAGCAGAGACACACAAAGACAGGTTGACATGATGCATGTGGAAGTTTGTTCAACGCTGAGGACGCCACTGCCCGCTGCCTGATCCTCAACTGTCCCAGGAGGCAGCGAACACAACCCAGATGACACAGATCCGATTACACTGTGGACATAATCTTACATTAAATCAGTATGGTTTGCTCTTCTTCTTTGTGCTTCTCTATGCAGAAAAGTTTTAGTTTCAGCCTGATTTTTATCACATTATTAACAAACAAAACTGTGAAAACCGTGTGCTACTCGGGGCTCGGTGTAGTCTAATATTTAGAGGAGATGGGAGATGAAGACCCACGTTTTTCATATCATATATATATCAGACTGTTTGTTCCCTGTACACAGGAGATAACGGCAGCTAACAATATGTAAACAGAGAGAACAGAGTGCCAACACGACACTGGGGTTTTATGAAAGGATGCTTTTCCGTGGCTCACGGGCACAAAGGAGAGACGTGGAGGAGAAAGACGAGAAATAATACCGATAGAAAGAGACGGAGAGGGAAGGGAAGGGAGGGGGGAGCGTTGGTGGGATGGAAAGACAATTCAATTTCCTCTCCGTCATCAGAGATGGGCGATACGGTCAGAACTGGATTACCTCATTCCCAAAGAGAACAGGACAGGGTTTGAATGTCTGGATGTTAATGTGAGTGGGCTGCAGGAAGCTCGCAGTGCTTCACTGGAGTCAAGGTGCTTTCTGCTAAACTCGGCGTGACTGGAAGTCTGATCATCTCTCTGTAACCTTCCTAAATCTGCCCGAATGTTACAGCAGGCAGGCCCAGTTAGAGACTAGCTGTTAAAGAGAGTGAAGCGTTTAACAGCTAACGGGACGGGAGTTTCTCTGAGGAGTCGGTAAAGACCAAAACAGAGACAAAGGTAGAGTGCAGGGTTTTCACTGCCATTAAAAGGTTTCGGTGCAGCGCCCAAGCCTTTTCGGGCAGCACATAAGACGAATGAATGTTACTAAAAGACTTTTCTCAGATCTAATGATTGTAGTCAGACTTCTTAAAGTGCTCATATTATGATTTTTGGCTTTTCCCCTTTCCTTTATTGTGTTATAAATCTTTTTTGTGCACGTTATAGGTTTACAAAGTGAAAAAGCCCAAAGTCCACCCCAAAGGGACTTACCATCTCCACCACAAACGTGGTCACTTTGGAACACACGTTATAATGCTCGCCTAGCTGCTAGCATGGCACGCCCTCATACTCTGCTTCTGACTGGCTAGTAGTCCTTACCTAGGTATTGTCAGGGCACGCCCTCATACTCTGCTTCTGACTGGCTAGTAGTCCTTACCTAGGTACTGTCAGGGCACGCCCTCATACTCTGCTTCTGACTGGCTAGTAGTCCTTAGTAGACCTAGGTACTGAGCATGTGCGACTCCCAACAAAGATGGAACCGAAGTGAGATGTCTCACTCTGCAGGTAAAACCGAGAGCTCAACACACAGGGTGAAAAGAGGAGCTGCAGCAATGTGCAGTACAACAAAAATGAGGTGTTTTTAGAAAATGAAACCACATAAACCTATTCTGGTACAACCTCTAAATACAATTATGAACCTGGAAATGAGCATAATATGAGCACTTTAAGCTTTAAGTTTTGACTTTAAGCTTTTTGACTGTTATTTATTATCTGCTCTAGCTTTTCCAATGCTTTAGGCACAGATATGGTGATAATTAAAGTCCAAAATTAAACTAAAAATGCAAAAAATAGATGCAAAACTAGTACAAAGGGCCACAAACCAACTACAAAGAAAATCTTTTTGAGAAAGGACGCCTAAACCCCCTGCCAAATCTGCGAACCTAAGTCTTCCACAAACCAAGGTAAAACCCTGAATATTAGACTTACATTTATCAAGTGGACACAAACACCACTCAACTGAATTATCATGTTGTTCTGTGTCTGCACTAGGGCTGCAACAACGAATCGATAAAATCGATAAAATTCGATTACTAAAAAAGTTGGCAACGAATTTAATTATCGATTCGTTGTGTCGCGCAACTATTAGGCAACCTAGTCGCGGAGATAAAAAAAAAATTGAGTTGAGCGCAGAGCGGAGCAGCGCAGAGCGGAGCAGCGCGGAGCGAAAGAAAAGAAAAAAGAGCAGAGCGGGGGTAGAGGAAATACGGAGAGAGACCGGAGAGACCCGTAACGTTGTTCTGAAACACACGGCGGAGGCAGAGAAATCAGTCCGACCCAAGTCATCCAATGTGTGGGAGCATTTCACACTAAATAAATCAAAAACGTGTTAATTGCAAGATAAGCAAAAGCGACACGGCATGGCACGGGCGCACCACGGTGATGAGTCAGCACCTAAAACGTAAACATGTTGGAGTCCTTGATGAGGAGGAAGGGAGTTCAACAGCAGGGTAAAGTCACTACACTATCCTACTTCTGTTCGTTCTGAGGTGAGGAACGTACCGTCCCTCCAGTAGCTCTTCTGGTGCTGCTGTTTACTTGTTATCCAGCTGACTAGCATGACAAGCTAGCGTTAGCTCGGTAATAACAGTAGTAAAACAGGGGTGGTGTACTTTGCAAGACTAAAGACACGGTTTTATTCACTCGCCTTTTTTGGCCCATTAATTTTTCAATCTGTTATGTATATTATGTGCTTTGTCCCATATCAGTTATTGTTGACAAATATAATAGTGTGTGGTGTATAAACGAACTTAACTTGCACTTACTACAATGATGGTAATAATTTAATGAAGTGTGTGTGTGTCTGTGTGTGTCTGTGTGTGTGTGTGTGTGTGTGTGTGTCTGTGTGTGTGTGTGTGTGTGTGTGTGTCTCTCTGTCTGTCTCTTTCTGTCTGTCTTTGTGTCTTGTCTGTATCTGCCATTTGGGTTACTTACCTTTACACAACTATTAACTAAAACAATAAGTATGTATGTATTGAGTTTATCGTCACCTTCCTAAAATAATTGCCTAAGTCATTTTTTCAGGTTTTTCAGAAAACACAAAAAATACAATAAGTCACATGCTTGACATAGGCAGTTATACTAAAGGTGTAGAATCACATGACCTGTTCAACTGAGGATGTAGGCAATTTTACCAGAGGTGGCCATCACCATGAGGAGATGATTTAGGCAATAAAATCATTTTTGTTAAAAAATGACTTAGGCAATTATTTTAGGAAGGTGACGTTATGTAAATTAATGCTTTTTTTTATCCGATTCATCGATTAATCGAAAAAATAATCGACAGATTAATCGATTATTAAAATAATCGTTAGTTGCAGCCCTAGTCTGCACAATGTGTAAAAAAACACACGCACCATAACAACTTATAAGGCGATAGTACGCCAAATATTATGTGTTTTCAGACACAAAATCAGTTAATGCAGCTTCAAATTCAATATGCAAATAAGTCGGCCAACTAAAACTGGTTCAACATCATCTTACCCCCATCAAGTTAGATTAATTGCGGATTGGAGATGTGATTATGTTGGAACAAAATGCATGCTGTGTGGTTGATAAAAAAAAAAAAAAAAATGCGTCAGACATGGAATCCAAGAATCCTCGCCCCCTGTTTGTAAAACTGTGATGGCAACATCTTTGTCACACTTGGAATACATTTAACATCACTGACAACAACTAGAAAAAGATGCAACCAAGCAACAGCTAAAAGAAGCATTCCAGCTGTGAGTTTTAATTAGGGCTGTAATGAATGGCATTTTCTTTTATGTTCAAGCTCCAGTTTCAGATGGGGGGTGTTGGAGCTACCAGTATGCTACATTCTACAAGCTTGAAAACTCTCTAATGGTGTTTTTCCACTACACGGTACCTGCTCGACTCACCTCGACTCTACGCACCTTTTTTGGTTTTCCATTATGAAATAATGGTACCTGCTAACGGGTCCTTTTTTTTAGTATCACCTCCGTCCAGGTTCCATGCGAGCTGAGACGATACCAAAAGGTAAGATCCTGATTGGTCGGAGAGAATCATCACTAATCACTGCGTCATCATTGTGTTATAGTGACAGACGGGGGCGTCCTGAACAAACCCGCTATTTTTCATCAGCGGTGTTTTTCTTTGCTGCCTCCAGCAGAAGACGCACTTTTTTGAAACCTGGTCCCAGGGTGCAGCTTGTTCTTTGAAGGCGGACAATTAAATTAGCAAAATAAAATGACAAAAATCAGCCAAACAAAACTAACGCGATGATGAACTCAGCTAATAGCCAATACATCTGTGCAATTGTGCAACCCTAGTATTTCATTCAAATGTTGATTTCAGATTTAAATATCAACGTTACGAATGAAGCTTTGAACTATTCGGTACAGCCATGTACTGTAGGTCATCGATTACGTAGCTATTGATTACGGAGCTATTAACAGTGAGCTGCTACCAGAAAATAATGCACAGAAGTACATGAACAACCCAATATATGATGATGAATATATAATTGTGTGGCGGGATGCTCACATCTTCATCAAAAGGAGATTTTCTGAGACTTTTCTGTGGATCACTGATGAAACCAATGAGAACTCATCAGCTTCCAATAACAGCTTAAAGGAGAGAGTTTTGTATTGATGTGTCCCAATCAATCCATTTCCCCCGAGCGGATTGAAGGAACGCACAGCATGGACTCACTACTCAACGCTCAATAGCAATCCCTCTGCCGTCCTCTCTGGCTCGTTCTCTTAACTAGCTCACGGGGGAAAGTGTAGAGGAACCGTTGTGTTTTGTAAGGAGGATCAGAGAGCAGGAGGAAGCTCGCCGCAGGAAGACGAACCCGTGTGGTCGCATTCAGAGAGCCTGCACCGTTGGCGCTTTCTTTCACGCTGCAGCCAAAGCATTTTATAATTATTTCTCTTTGTTGTCAAAGCTTTTTGATGAGGATCCAGTTTCATTAAAAGTCTTTAGGAAATGTCTTTGGTTTTAATCAACCTCTAATGGGGAGAAATAATGGTGTTTGCCATCTAGCTGCCAAAGCAAGGACTTGTTTGGGGCTTGTGGTTTGTATTATTTTACCCTCCTTTCATACATTTTGGCTTGTGAATCCAATAAAAAGATTTTGGCAAGTGATGAAAAATGCTATTAGGAGTGAAGTGAGAGAGGAAGGCAGCAGATGACCGTGTAGAGCAAATGGAAGCCAACAAACCGCATCAACGACGAAACAAAGACCAT
Source organism: Perca schrenkii (assembly GCA_025617405.1). Lineage (NCBI taxonomy): Eukaryota > Metazoa > Chordata > Actinopteri > Perciformes > Percidae > Perca > Perca schrenkii. The sequence goes on from CM046795.1 coordinate 35,676,293, forward strand.
TGAAAAGCCTTTAACAGCAGGCAAAGGGACATTTTTAATTGTCTGATGTTCTACCGTGACTGAAACCTGGCAGGCCATGTTTACAGCGTAGGCTACATATTTTTCTCCGGCAGCCGCGAGTAATCTCCCCCCTGGCATCCGTCACGGTGCCGCTGAGTGTAAAGGCGCAAAAGGCAAAGGTATGTCCCTCTTTGGCTAATGTAGTTTAAAGATGGAGGCGCAACACGGCTGCCGCCATTTGAGCGACTCGCTCGTATGTATTCTGAAAGATTCTGAATGGCAGATTCTACGCTTACGAGTAGGGCTCTGTAATACTTAAAAATAGACATGATGTTCATGAAAGTCAAATAAGTTTACTTTAGGTAAACAATTCAGTACACAGAAAATCAAGCCAGTTTGGGATTGTAGTCCGCAGGTTCTTAGTGAGCTAATGTTGATATGCTAAAGTAGGCCAAAGTTCAGCCATAGCTACGTAACAAACGTGAACCACTGTCTTATATGAATATTTTTGAATGTTTAAAATTTATATTTCCTTTTTGAAAATCAATACAGCATTGCAAAATAAAATATTGCGATACTCAAGTGTATCGATTTCTTCTTACACCCCTACTTACGAGAATATTTTGATTAGTTGGTGGAAGTAATTTCACATGAATGAGCACATATTTGTGAAGTTTTTTTTGCTAAGAATCAACTCAAAAAATTACACAATGTAACTTTAAGTTGTTAAGCGTAAGTTAAGTAAAGTTAAATAAAGCTAAGTTACTAAGTTAAATAGTAAATTAAGAAATAAACAAAGAGAAATAAAGTGAATCGTTTTATAACCTATGATTCAACAGCCCTTTAAGACAAAAGGCAAATCATCTAAATTCCATCAATAATATTTCCCTCTCTGACTTCCATACGTTTCTGTATTTCCCCTGAGTGGGTGGCATTCGGCTCTGGTTTGGTTTACACGGTGACTGACTGACAGTTACTCAGGACACAACGCAGTTAGCCAGGATGTCCTTGGATGCTGGGAACTGATCCGTATTTAGGTAGTTATTGATTAGCAGAAGGAGTGGTCGATGCTGAGTGCAAATTCTCTGGGGAAACTAAACCAAACTGAAACACACAGCGACCATATAACATTAGCACTGTGTTACTGGGCAAAAAAGATGAAGAAGATAGCACCGAGGTAAGTAAGAAAGAGAGTTGTGATATATAAGCAAGTGTAAATGATGCGATGGAGCAGATTCAGGCAGACACCGCTAAGAAAAAATGAAATTTGCTGATCAATTTCCCAGTATCCTACAAACTTAACTGGATTTGGTGCATTTTCAGAGGAAAAATGGGAACGTTTGCTCCCAAAAACTGTTGGATTTGGAGCCAGCCTAGTATCGCATTGCGGGATGAAGCTAACGCTCCAATCACAATCGTCTTAAGCAGCGCTAAATTCCATGGTTGAACGCCATTTGTTCTTAACAGTGTATCTCCGTGTGTACTTCGTGCACAGCAATCCCACCAATCAGTCCCCAAAACGTCCCAGTTAGAGAGGAAACAACCTAAACATATTCTCTGTAAATCTTTACAACCATTCCTTGAAAGAACCAAGCAGGTCTGCATTGATGCACCGTCCAAATATTCTTCAAAACCATTTTCAGCGTGTAGCTCGCTAGCTCAAAGGTTGTTGTCGTTTCCTGTAGCGAAGGTTTTTTTAAACTAGCAACACACAGAGAGCAGGAATCCGCCTGTGAGCCACGCGTCAGGCTTTATCCTGAAAACTGACTTTGGTTGATTCAGAGCCAGCCGAACCAAGAAGCTCGCTCACCAGTCCCAAAAAACGCTCAAAAATGTCTTGTCATTGGTTTCAGGTTATATATGAGAAGTATATCCAGAAGTAGTATTGTGTTAACTTTATGTTTTGAAGAACTTTAGAGACTTGCAGCTCCTTCTTCTGACATTGATGCTGTTATGTTAAACAACCGTACCTCGAGTCGCAGAAGCTACAAAAATTTTATTGGAAGCATTTTATAAAGGAAGAAAGTACCGTCTGTCCTTAATTCCACCTCTCTATCGGGCACTCTACGAGACGCAGAGCTCTAAGAGATGAATACGTTACCTTGTAAGTGTCCTCCGAGTGGCATTTAAATGACTACTTGTGGATTCAGGACACTTGCGTGTGTCTGCTGTGTGAGCGAGGTGAAGCAGACAGCATTAGCTCACAGCGACATGCTGAAAACAAGCTGCGAGAGACTCGTTTCTGAAATCTCCCAAAGGATGATTTCTACGGTGTGGCTAAACGTGAAACAAAGGAACAAAGGACTGTGAATGTGTAAAGACAACTACAGGAGCTGGACTCTATGAAGCCCATCTGCATCTGTATCTGGATACTAACAATCTGTATCTGGATACTAACAATCTGTATCTGGATATGATATCTGGATAATTATCTATAGAGTCTGTACTCAAAACTGGTTTAACTGAGCTGTCTTGTTATCTCAGTTCTGTCCATATTGTGAACAAATATCACTGCGCTGTAGGGCTTCACGATATGAGGAAAATATGCAATATACATGCGATAACGTTGTTGAATATCCCAATAACGATATTACTTTCGAAAAAGTAACTACCCTTTGCTTTTTTTATTAATAAGGGAAATACTTCCACTAATGAACCCTGACAAAGCACACCTGTGAAGGTAAAACCATTTCAGGTGACTACCTCATGAAGCTCATTGAGAGAACACCAAGGGTTTGCAGAGTTATCAAAAAAAGCAAAGGGTGGCTACTTTGAAGAATCTAAAATATAAGCCATGTTTTCAGTTATTTCACACTTTTTTGTTAAGTACATAATTCCATATGTGTTCATTCATAGTTTTGATGCCTTCAGGGAGAATCTACAATTTAAATAGTCATGAAAATAAAAAGGAAACGCATTGAATGAGAAGGTGTGTCCAAACTTTTGGCCTGTACTGTACTTTCAGTATTCTGCTAAAATGCCACAAATTGCTTGTGGAATTTAAAACAAATGAAAGGAAATCACGTCCAACATTATTCAGTGAACAAATTGAACATTTTAAAGTGCAGTTTTCTACTGATATTTTCTTTCAACTAACACAAAAAAATCTCTGGGTGTCTCTCGCGTTATGTCGCAGCCTTTCGCGTTATTATTATTATTAGCTTTATTTCAGACACGTAAAAAATGGTCCATATTACATAGAAGAAAGACACATAAAAACAGTACATTTATCTCCTGGATAGGCTCATAAGCCAGTGAGCCCAAATACCCGAGGAGTATCGCACAGAGCTTAGTCCAGGATTTGTCAATGCAGCGATGATTGCACCAGTTGATATTTGGATGACGATAAAAAAAAGATTTATTGCACGGCCTTACTGTGCAGGTGATGTAGGGGTAGCTGGCAGACAAACACGGTGCATCTCTGGTCAATGTCAATGCAAATTATTTTCATATTGACAACTAATGGATTCATCTATGCGGCTCTAACACTGAATAGGCTCCACCTATCTGTAGGGATGCGCAATCTAACCTTTTCTCTCCCGATATAGATTCCTCAACTCAAGGTATTGGCTGATAATAACGTGAACAGATCTCATAAGTAGGGCTGGGCATTGTTTGGATTTTAATAATTCTGATTCAAATTCAGATTCTTTCTTTCGACTCCGGTTCTTATTGATTCTCGATTACAATTATTTGAGGGGTGGAGTTGAAATGGGTCACATGCTTTTCTCAATGTAAAACAGAGCCACATTTTAGAGCGCCGCTTACTGTGCTCCATGCTGCAAAACAACAAGCGCCTGGACGTATGACGGCCGTTACGGAAACCAAAACTTGCGCGTTAAATTTGAAACCGATGATCGGATACGAAACGATTCCGTTGTTGGAACCGGTTCTCGCTGCCCAATCCTACTCGTTAGAGCACTCTTTTTCTTCTCCTTAACTTAAAATCCACATATCTCCCAGCACAGAACTAAATGGGCTCTTTCTCCTGTCTGTGAGGTAAACAACAAAACAAAATCACTTCTTATTAACAGGAAGTCACTATTTATCTGGTGACATTAACTCGCAGCGAGACGTGGACGCAGCAGAGCAGAAAAATACGAGGCTCCTGCTGGGAGAGTGCCTGAACAACATAATAACTGCTGGCAGATGATAAATAAGGCAACATCATGCTCAAGGGAGTGCTCCGACCAGAACCGACTCAATTAATGTGGAATCGCTGAATTTTATTACTCTGCTGGCTGAGAAACAGTCCTTGAGGTGGATCAGTAACGCCTGGCGGATACACACACCGCCCAATAATAAACCCGGCTACGCTGCCGATACCGATCTCCTGAATCACATGGTGAAGGTGCATCCCAATTATTTTTTCAGATTCAGCCTCTTTTTCCTAACGCAACAGTTATTTTATATGTAATTTGTTTCTGTATTTATTGTTTATTTCATATTAATGTTGAACATGTTGGTTTGTTGCATGTATGCACCATTCACCGAGGCAAATTGCACATAAGTGTAACTTCTTTCTGATTCTGATTTCTGAGATGGCAGGAGGAGGCAGAGTCAGGCCAGCTTTCAGTTTGTGTTTTTCTCAAAGCCCCTGACAACTTCAGATCTGAAGAGTTTCTCTGGAACATTAAATATTCATGACTCAATAAGAGACAATCAATTAGGGCTGCAACTTACGATTTTTTTTCATTGTCAATTAGTTTGTCGCTTATTTTCTGGATTAACGGATTAGTTGTTTGGGCAGAAAATGGTGAAATAAGTACAAAAGATAAAAGATAAGTAATATTTACAATAAAATAAAATTCTACATTGTGCAAAAGTAAGACACAACCAACGATATAGAAAAAACTAAAGACATTGAAAATGTGAAAAATAAAAAGGAAAAACACAAAATGAAAGTGGAAAAGTGTTCCTCGGAATCCAAGATGCAGACCATGAAATATTCTGTAATACAATCCAAAACAACAAGAACAACCCAGCAACTCTGCCACTGTTAATGATTAGTTTGTTGTTGAATAAACTTTGATTCTTTTGAGACGCACAAAACACAAACCTTCAGATGCACAAGGCAGGCGCTTCTCCTAATAACTAATACGTCTAGTACGGATCAATACGGCGTGATGGATGGCTGGCAACATAATGCACGGAGAGAAAAAAAAAAGCTGCAGATGTACAGAGAGGGAGGCAGAGAGGGAGAAACGAAGGAATCCATGGAGTAAAAAGAAGAAGCCGTAATGGGATCTTCACCTCAACTGATGCGGTCGATAGAGATCGCATATCTGCTGAGCCCAGATCTGGGTCTGGAAATGGAGACCAGGGGCTGCAGTTGGAGCGCTTAATAACTTGTTACAGACTTGAACAAAAACACAGACGGAGCTAAACTGGGAGGCAGCCTGGCTGAACGGAGGCAAGGCAGGAACGAGACGACGAAGAGCGAGATAGCAGGAGGACAGAGGAGCGATGGAGAGCACTGGGCGGGCTGTAACCCAGTTAGAGTGATTGATGTCGGACATTAGGTCTGAGACCAGAGGAGACCGGTGGGTCGTATCAGACCTAAAACTATATATCAGCTCCGTACAGAATGGCTCTGCTCTGCTCCATTAGAGAGGCAATCGCTCACTCTCCTAATTAATGGCCATTCATTTGTGTGTCTATGTGTGTGTGTGTGTGTGTGGGGGGGGAGCTAATGAAACTAAGTATAGCAGGTTTCCAAATAAGCCACCAAGATGTCAATAATCAAGGGCTGTCCGTGACTTAAAAAAGTTCTTAGTCGGCAAACACTCGTCTGATTTTGTCGACTAATCGATTAGTTGATTTAATCAGCAGATCTGTGCACTCAGAGTGGTCGTTAACCTGTTCTAATCCACCTCTTTTGCTCGATTTTCGTCCATCTCCCTTTCCCAAAAGGGAAAAGCTTATAACAGGAGAACTGCCAGGCCAAAACGCATGCAGGAGGCTTCATTTGAAACCTAAATTCTTCTAGTTTATGAAAATGTGCTTGATAAGCATGTGATTGAAACACAACATACACTACAGCAGTTCAAACATGGTTCAGTTAGTTATTTTGGTCCCGTCTAAAAAAACGTAATTTTTGAAAATAAATAACTAAAAACATACTTTGTGCGACACTTTGCAGAACACAACACATATCTTCTACACCTTGTCAACAAGACCTCTATACAGTTTCACAACTCTAGTCCTAACCTAATGGGAGCTAGGGAGTTTTCAGTATTTGGTGTTACAGGTGTCACTGGTGTGCCAAAACCTCTCCAAATGACCACATTTTGCGAAATGTTTTTACTCACCTTTATGCTATTAGAAAAAAAAAAACATACTAAAGACTTAACATCCAGTGACCCGGTGGATGTTAACAAACTAGAAAAGCGCAATAAAGGCAAACTTCAAATATAGACACAGTTATGTCTGTATGTTAACCAGAGAGGCAGATAAGAAGCAGTCACCGAGAACAACTGGCAAATGTGTGTGTGTGTGTGTGTGTGTGTGTGTGTGTGTTATCCCTTCCACTGCCACCTCATGTGGTTGTCTCACTCTGCTCTCTGTATAAGAAATCAAACATGCACACACACACACTCATCTCAAAGTGCAAATGAAAAAAAAACACGCTGTGTTCAAAACATCATTAACCAGAGCTGCCAGGGTGTGAGGACAACACACACACACACACACACACACACACACACACACACACACACACACACACACACACACACACACACACACACACACACACACACACATCACAAATAGAAGGTCTATTAGTGTTGACATTTAGAAAAGCACACGTTTTCGTACTCTTCTTTTATCCATTAGGTACAACTGTTCTCGGCTCCACTACAGTCCTAAGATCACTCGGTAGTCTACAGCAATTATATAATTATTCATATTTAATCAAATTTAGGTAAATATAGGTATTGGATCGGACTAGAGCTGCAAAAATTAATCCATTAATCCATTAGTTGTCCACTGTTAAACGAATCCTAATCTGAAACGTATTGCCCTGAAATGGGTTTTCCCCGTGTGGAGGCCATGTTTGACCATTTGTTAAAACCACTTTTTTTTATTATTTTTTTTTATTTTACCTTTATTTAACCAGGAAAATCCCATTGAGATTAAAAACCTCTTTTTCAAGGGAGTCCTGGCCAAGAAGCAGCAAAAGAGTTACAAACATACAATACAATTACATATACATTATGAAAAACAATTACAAAGGATCAACTCAAGTGCTCTCAATCTGGACTTAAAAGCATTCAATGAAAGTAATTCAGTCCATTTCCAGTCTTTTTGCAACATGTTCCATGTGTGGGGGGCTGAGTAAACAAAAGCCCTTTTTCCCAGTTCTGTACGGGCAAGTGGAACAGCGAGCGACAAAAGATCATTCGAACGTAAACAGTGAGAGCCAACACTCCTCCGTGAGATTAAGTTACAGATGTAGGAAGGCAAATGATCAAGCATGGCCTTATAAATGAAAGTATACCAGTGACCCAGCCTCCTGGAGGACAAAGAAGGCCATCCCACTCGAGAATACAGTTCACAGTGATGGTCAAGACCCTACAATTAGTAATGAACCGCAGAGAAGCACTTAAGATCAAATCTGTTCATTTAAGTATTTATTGCTATAATTGCTATACTTCAAGGGTTCAATTAATTACATTTTTGGGCTGGTATGCATTACACAAACAATTTCCTTACTTCAAATACAGAGATTAAACTCAAACTAGTTGCAGAAACACACACACACGGCAGTCATACGGTTATGGAAAACACACACACACACTGACATGTTGAGGCAAACGCCAATCAAATCCTCTATAATTACAGCTGACACGTTCCACTTCCTGGAGGAAGTTCCGCCTCACTAGACCTCACTAATCAATCCCTGCACGCAATCAGGCCACCTGTCAATCAATGGCTCAGTGCCAGGTCCGCTAACAAAGACACGCAGAGATAAGAGTGTGTGTGTGTGTGTGTGTGTGTGTGTCCTTTACAGTCCAATAAATAAAACACTAACTACTTAGACAGCTGTCTGAGTGAGTCTGGATTGAAGGACAGGATTTGTGTGTGAGATCAATAAGTGTGTGTGTGTGTGTGTGTGTGTGTGTGTGTGTGTGTATGTATGTGTGTGTGTGTGTGTGTGTGTGTGCGCGCATGCGTGTTGATCCTGAGATTCAATTACCTGAAAAAAGAAGGGAAAAAAATTGAAAGATTTGGATGGAGAGAAAAAAGGTGACTCTGCACGGTCCACGACTAATTGTTAACTAACACACACACACACACACACACACAGCACACACACACACACACACACACACACACACACACACACACACACACACACACACTTCTAGTCACGACACTATTTTCAGACGGACAAAAGAATTACGTAAGAGTGAAAAGTTTTTCCTGGAAGATGAGAATGAATCTGAGAGAGACTAGAAAAACACCAACCAGCTGATGAAAATCAAACAGTGAGCGACTGTAGATGTGTGTGCTAATCCTTGAGCCAAGAGTCCTTGGAGCAAACATCCATCACCACACCACAGTGGAGTTATTCTTCTCACAGGAATAAGAGAAATCAACAGAAATACAGACACAAAGACACCTCTACAATGAGAATTAGAGATTTATATTCTGAATGTGGATAGACCTTCTGGGCTCTCTGAAGAATGTGTCTGTGCTCTCTCTCCTTTAACAGTGGACTTTGTTGGAGTTACAGTCATATTTTATATCCACTCTGCTTTGATCTGCTGTACGGGAATGAGCAAAGCCTGAATTACTCCCAAATCTCCCCTCCAGCCGGACACACAAACATAAACTGACGTACAGATTGTTCAGGGTGAAACCAAGCTCGCCTTGTTGAACACAAACACACTCCCAAAGTTAATGAAAAAAAACAAGCAACCGAGGCTCGATAGAGCCATCGATCTGCACAGGAGCCTCAGAGCCAAACAGAACAGGAGGAGAAACAGCAACAAGAAGAGGTGAGTGAGTCATCTCGCACATTCACAGCATCAGTTGCCAAGGTGACAAGGACACTGTGTTCCAGTAAAGTTTATGCGTGGGCCATGGAAATAAAATGGATATAAAAGGCCATTAAACTTTCGTTTCCCGAGGTCATTTTAATTGGTACACGACGAAATGGCGATTGTTGTTAGTTGTCACAATCGGGAGACCTTCTCGGAGTTGCAGGGAGTGAGGACGGACAGTTAGACCCAGCGGCAGTGGGTCAGCGGACCGCTAACGTTAGACCCAGCAGCAGTGGGTCAGCAGACCGCTAAAGTTAGACCCAGCAGCAGTGGGTCAGCGGACCGCTAACGTTAGACCCAGCAGCAGTGGGTCAGCGGACCGCTAAAGTTAGACCCAGCAGCAGTGGGTCAGCGGACCGCTAAAGTTAGACCCAGCAGCAGTGGGTCAGCAGACCGCTAACATTAGACCCAGCAGCAGTGGGTCAGCAGACCACTAACGTTAGACCCAGCAGCAGTGGGTAAGCAGACCACTAACGTTAGACCCAGCAGCAGTGGGTAAGCAGACCACTAACGTTAGACCCAGCAGTGGGTCAGCGGACCGCTAACGTTAGACCCAGTAGCAGTGGGTCAGCAGACCGCTAACGTTAGACCCAGCGGCAGTGGGTCAGCAGACCACTAACGTTAGACCCAGCAGCAGTGGGTCAGACCGCTAACGTTAGACCCAGCGGCAGTGGGTCAGCGGACCGCTAACGTTAGACCCAGTAGCAGTGGGTCAGCAGACCGCTAACGTTAGACCCAGCAGCAGTGGGTCAGCGGACCGCTAACGTTAGACCCAGCAGCAGTGGGTCAGACCGCAAACGTTAGACCCAGCGACAGTGGGTCAGCGGACCGTTAACGTTAGATCCAGCAGCAGTGGGTAAGACCGCTAACGTTAGACCCAGCAGCAGTGGGTCAGCGGACCACTAACGTTAGATCCAGCAGCAGTGGGTCAGCAGACCGCTAATGTTAGACCCAGCAGCAGTGGGTCAGACCGCTAACGTTAGACCCAGCAGCAGTGGGTCAGCAGACCGCTAACGTTAGACCCAGCAGCAGTGGGTCAGCAGACCACTAACATTAGACCCAGCAGCAGTGGGTCAGCAGACCGCTAACGTTAGACCCAGCAGCAGGACCGCTAACGTTAGACCCAGCAGCAGTGGGTCAGACCGCTAACGTTAGACCCAGCAGCAGTGGGTCAGCGGACCGCTAACGTTCGACCCAGCAGCAGTGGGTCAGACCACTAACATTAGACCCAGCAGCAGTGGGTCAGCAGACCGCTAACGTTAGACCCAGCAGCAGTTGGTCAGCAGACCGCTAACGTTAGACCCAGCAGCAGTGGGTCAGTGGACCGCTAACGTTAGACCCAGCGACAGTGGGTCAGCAGACCGCTAACGTTAGACCCAGCAGCAGTGGGTCAGCAGACCGCTAACGTTAGACCCAGCAGCAGTGGGTCAGCAGACCGCTAACGTTAGACCCAGCAGCAGTGGGTCAGCAGACCGCTAACGTTAGACCCAGCAGCAGTGGGTCAGCAGACCGCTAACGTTAGACCCAGCAGCAGTGGGTCAGCAGACCGCTAACGTTAGACCCAGCAGCAGTGGGTCAGCAGACCGCTAACGTTAGACCCAGCAGCAGTGGGTCAGCAGACCGCTAACGTTAGACCCAGCAGCAGTGGGTCAGCAGACCACTAACGTTAGACCCAGCAGCAGTGGGTCAGCAGACCGCTAACGTTAGACCCAGCAGCAGTGGGTCAGCAGACCGCTAACGTTAGACCCAGCAGCAGTGGGTCAGCAGACCGCTAACGTTAGACCCAGCAGCAGTGGGTCAGACCGCTAACGTTAGACCCAGCAGCAGTGGGTCAGCAGACCGCTAACGTTAGACCCAGCAGCAGTGGGTCAGAGGACCACTAACGTTAGACCCAGCAGCAGTGGGTCAGAGGACCACTAACGTTAGACCCAGCAGCAGTGGGTCAGCAGACCACTAACGTTAGACTCAGCAGCAGTGGGTCAGCAGACCGCTAACGTTAGACCCAGCAGCAGTGGGTCAGCGGACCGCTAACGTTAAACCCAGCAACAGTGGGTCAGCGGACCGCTAACGTTAGAGCCAGCAGCAGTGGGTCAGCAGACCGCTAACGTTAGACCCAGCAGCAGTGGGTCAGCGGACCGCTAACGTTAAACCCAGCAACAGTGGGTCAGCGGACCACTAACGTTAGACCCAGCAGCAGTGGGTCAGCAGACCACTAACGTTAGACCCAGCAGCAGTGGGTCAGCAGACCGCTAACGTTAGACCCAGCAGCAGTGGGTCAGCGGACCGCTAACGTTAAACCCAGCAACAGTGGGTCAGCGGACCACTAACGTTAGACCCAGCAGCAGTGAGTCAGACCGCTAACGTTAGACCCAGCAGCATAGGGTCAGACCGCTAACGTTAGACCCAGCAGCAGTGGGTCAGCAGACCGCTAACGTTAGACCCAGCAGCAGTGGGTCAGCAGACCGATAACGTTAGACCCAGCCCGCTTTTCAGCTCATTCTCTGTAACCGATGCAGCATGACAGCACGGCGGACCCAGCAAGGCAATCAGAAGATGTTTGTTGGCTAACGTTAGCTTGCTAACTCCACCTTAAAGTTACCTCCTCGCCACATTGTTCACAGAAAACGAGCTGAATAAAGCCGTCACTCGTGGCGATAGCAGTGTGCTTCGTGTGGATGAAGCATTAAGTTAAGTTGACTCATTTAGCGGCTGGCTCTCTGCCTCGTAACGCAGGCAACAGTTTCCAACACAGCTAAGGTGTGCATTTGCCTGCGTGCGTTTGTAGGTCTGTGTCAGCGTATGAGCGTTAAGTTTCCAGCCCCATGTGCAACATGGCTCTAAGGGGCCGCTCACATTGTACGCGGCATGCGCTGCGCTCGCCGCTAGGTTGTCCTAGTCCCAATTATATTTGTTGTGCTCGCAAATTTACGCCATACATGCGCCAATATTTGAATGCACATCACGTCTGTGTCCGGTGTTTACATTCAACATGGTTCTACTTTGACCACGGCACACCCAAGAGCTCAGTGCAGCGGCAGACCAGTTCTTGCGCGCGCAAGCCATTGACAATAATGGGTTTCATAGCGCAGCGCTGCCGTTTGCGCGTACAATGTGAATGGCCCTTAAGGAAGACAATGTCCATCTGTCAACACTTCTGGTTCAATATCCTTGTAAAACTAATGACTGAATTATTGCACAAGTTTGTATTATTCTATGCTTTATGTATTTTTTGTTTTATAGCACACTGTAAGAGAAGCTTTCACACCGCGATACACTGTTAAGAGTAAGTGAGGTTTAACCATGTATCCAGCTAATTTAAATAGCTCACATCACTGTATTGTGTGAACAGTTAACTTCATTTAATACTGTATGTGGCTAGACCTCTGGCAATGTGAGACTAGCCTAGCCCTAATTTGCAGCCTCCAAATAATATTAGTATTTTATTCTGTACTCTGTAACGCACCTTTGCCCCCCCCCCACCCATCTCACAGTAATTCTTTTAGAGATGTGTGTGGTAATGGATACCCTAACTAAATACCCATTCACTAGCTGCCGGCTTATTGATTGCAACATTAAGACCAACAAACTATGGTTATGATCCTGGCTTCATCACACACATCCCTCCCACATGTATTCTCATTTAAATGCAGTCGGCAGTCTTCAAAAAGCAAAAGGGCAGAACAAATGGAATAAGTGAATGAAAAAGGCTAATTATTTCAGAGAAATGAGTTGCCTGGAGCCCCGGCTGATGTTGTGCTTTGTTTTGTTTTTTCTCTGTGCATTCCAAATATGCACCGATCGCACGCAGACACTTAATTTTTCATGGTCTGTCCCTAATTGCTGTCTGCAGTCAGTCATGCTGGAGCTCACCGCAGGAGGTGACGTTTTGCATGAGAAACTGTGTGTGTGTGTGTGTGTGTGTGTGTGTGTGTGTGTGTGTGTATGTAAACTCAATTTTGTCAAAAATCAAATGGAAGCAAATGAACCAGGAGACCTGATTCTGGTGTGTGTCTGTTTCTGTGGATAAATTTCATGTGCATAAAGTCAGGTAAAGGGCTGTGCAACTAATCGACTTTTGATCATGATTTCGGCTCCTAACGATCACAAAAAACAATATAAACGAGAAAAAGAAGAAAAAAAAACGATTATTTTACAAGTAAACTCCTATTTTGTCCCGTATTTTGAAGAGAAATTCAAAAAGTTCAAACAGGAAAAGTATGAAGGGAAATTTCACAGTTCAAGGTATTTTCACCGTTTAGTTTGTTCAATGAATGCAACATCTTTCCAAAAGTCAATAAGTAATCGCGTTATATAATCCTGATTTCAATATTGACCAAAATAATTGTGATTATGATTTTTTTTCCCATAATCGAGCAGCCCTAAAAGCACCAGCAACAGTTGGCAACATTAAAGAATGACTCGTTTAGTGCTAAGGCCAAAGGTCAAAATTTAAATAATTTATTTAAAATGTAATAAAAAAACTTGTTTCATCAGTCAATTGCTGTTAAACAACACAAAAGAAGAACCACTAGATGCAAGAAGGGTACTTTTAAAAACAGATTGAGTTTCTCTAGGTGCACTTGAATGCATCATTAAGTCCCGTCTGTGATGTTTCTCAACATCAGCAATGTCCACGGTGTCTCAAAGGTCAGCAAGTATCCTCTGTGTCTTTAGCTGCAGACTGTTGGAATCATTTCCAGTGAAATACAGACACACTTTACACCGATTAGCTGTCTTAACCGTGTTTAAGCTAAGTAAGCTTACGTTACCTGCCGCCAAGTGTAATGTTAACTAGCGTTACGAACAGCGATGCTTCTGTTGCCTGCAATGGTCCGTTTCGGAGCACCAGAGAAAAGCGCAGGCATTTAAGTGGCACTGAAATGAAATCTCCCTTGTCATTCGGTCCGGTAGATACCGGTCTTTAAGGAACCCAACCCTACATGTAGAGGCAGGAGGTAATTAGCTGAATATAGCCCAGCGGAAAAAGAAAAAAAAAAGGAGAAAATGAACAACCCATCTTAGCTGCAAAGTAGTGGAACATCTGCAGGGCTGGAAATGGAGTCAGGTTAATATTTTCATACACACATACTCAGAGAGAGAGAGGAAAAACACTTAGGTCTATCCATCCAAAGCTCTACTTTTCCACGCTTGGCTGGAAGGCTTGGAAGGCTAGAAGCCTGTCGCTGCTAATGAGGTAGGAGGTGAAACCCAAAGTGTGAAGCACAAAAAAAAAGAGAAGATGGAGAAACAAGAAGGTAGAAAATGAGAAAACAGTTTGTGAGTGCAAGCGAGTGATGGAGAAAAATGAGCAAATATGCGAGAGCAAGAAAAACGAGATTTAGGAGACTTAATGAAGATCTGCCGGCAGATATGCCGAGGTGGCCGCTGGTAATTACGGGTTCAGCGGCGGCTGACGGTTGACTCAAGGGCCCCCGGACTGTCGAATACACTCCCCACGTTTTTTCACCCAATTAAAGTCGGCCACAGTGAGGAAAGATTGTAAAGGTCGGCGATGCCAGATGAGGTGAGCGGAGCGGCAGATAGAGCCCAGGGGCTACACAGTCAACAGCACGTAAGTTTAATTCTGCAAAATGGGAATGTTTGCTATGAAATCAATCTCCCCCCGAAACTCCTGCTGGGGTGTATAAAGAGCTTTTATTATGTGAGACCGCTCGCATGCATCAATTATTTATTAGCCTATTTAAATCTGGTAATGAAGAACCACATTAGCAGTAAGATCATAAAAAAAGCTGATCCAACTTTTGTGAGTTAATGCACTGACACAAGTTTCAAAGTTGAAGTAATTTGCGGTAAAGGGCTCCAGAAGACCTTTTTATACTGGTGTCTGGTCACTGTGACTCCTTCACTTATTAGCCCAGATCAAACTTAAGTCAAATCTCAGGTTATTGTTCTCTGGCCTATTCATACCTCACTATAAGTGACTGAAATCACAAGCTATCCGAACAGCTAATCACTTAACAAGATTACAAAATAGGGCTGCACAATAGATCGGTTTTTATATACATATCGCAAAAGGCAGCAACATATATAGATTTTTTGTGTTAGTTGAAAGAAAATATCAGTGTAAAAAGTCTCTAAAAACCGCTGTTGGTAAGGAAGGTTTTATCCTATAATTAGGGTTCTCTTATATTCGGGCCATTACAATATTTTCAAGGAATGCTGCAGCAGCCATAAACATACAAGTTATGCCGACCTTACACCAAACAACTTCTCAAGCGATTCCACTGTCGCATTGAAGTTAAATCGTGGGAACATTGTCAACAACCAATGGGTGCTCTTCCTCCAGCTAAACGCTAAAGAGGGAAAGTTGCTGATTCTCAACCCTTCTGAAGCGCGTCATCCAACGGGAGTTTTACCGGCAGATAAACGCTGACCTCCGGGTACTGGAGATCTTCATTTGCATGTACGGCAGAACAGAAAATCTACAAACTTTCCCTTGAAGGCCCAGAGTGTAACGTGTTTAGTTGTTCATTCGCAAAATCTGTGTTGCCCGTTCACTAACTTGTCCTTTTTCTTGAATATTTACCTCCACCATCAATTCCAAGTATTTCTATTGGCTTGAAATTTTACATTTGCGTTCGCATGAACTGAGGTAGACGCTCCATATTCATGCTCCATCTTGAAAGACGTTAGCCTGTAAGGGACATACAGGACATACTGCTCTGCCTTTCGCGTTTTCTCTGTCACATGATAAACTCACAGGCGCTGCTAACGCTGCTAATGGGTATTGTAGCTTCCCGGCAAGTTTGAAGAAGGAAACATGGAGGACCACACGTATTCAAAATCTAAATTTCAGGAACAGGAGTCTTCTTCTTCTTCGGCCAGAAAAAGGAAAAGGAGATTGAAAAGAGCAAGAGACATCATAAAAAGAGAGTGAACATTGGAGCTGCCTTCCAAAGATGGAAAGACCTGATGAAGGAAAAGGGGATCGAAAGAGACGCTGAACGGCTACCGTAGATGTAATACGTACTTTGAACTGCGTGGCGCGAGAGACAGTTGATCTCAACGCTAGATGGGAGAAATTCCCACACATTGGAGCTTTAAGTCACATTTTTTAAAACTAATCTAGTTGTAGTCTTGTTGCAAGATCCCCACTCTTTAGTTAGATGTGAGATGGTTGTCTTTAGATGTGAGACAGTGTCAGACTTTAGTCTTTTCAGAGTCTGTTCAAAGTCTTCTGGTTTATTATTAGGTAGACATGAAGCGCGTTGCTGTTTGTTAAAGTTACATAGGGGAGAAAATAAACCCCTATGTAGACTTGTGTAAACTTCCTAACAGCTTAAAATATGCACGAAGAAATATTAAAATGTGTGTGCATCATTTCTCAGTGAACGTTTCCTTCCCTTCCTCTGACAGAGCAGACAGCAGGTACACAAGGCCAGACAGGGCTGTTCCCTTCGCCTCCTCTAACCCCCCCCCCATGTGAGTTTTATATTACACTCTGGCTTGATTTATTTATTCTGTCCATCACGGCTGTTGCGCTTTTCTGCCTCCATCCACCTTAGCTCTGCATAATACTTTCCATCTCATCACTGGATGCACCGCTGGACTTGCTGAAGTTGGGAGATGTGTAAGATGAGAAGTCAGAGCCGTAACCCCTCCCGGCTTCCTTGCCTGCCCTTCACACTCGACAAACAAAACAAACGCCGGCTCACATTCAAGAGCATTCATTGGAATTTCCCTTGCGGGATTAATAAAATATAACTTATTATTATTATTATTATTATTATTATTATTATTATTTTTGGGGCTGTCAGCATTAACGGGTTAATCGCGTTGCGATTAAGGGCCGAGCATATCGCGTTCATTTTTTAACATAAAGTAACTTTCTTTGCATTCATTTGATTCCCAATCAAGATACACTGGTAAGAATTGCTTTCCATTGTTAATATGTACTTAAAAACAGTTCTGAAATGCAAAATAATAGAATTTTTATCATGTACTAAAACATGAGATTAATCGCGAGTAACTATAGAAATTCAGTGATTAATCGCAATTAACTATAGAAATTCAGTGATTAATCGAGATTAAAAAAAAATATTGTTTGACTAATAATTATTATTATTATTATTATTATTATTATTATTATTATTAGGAGCACATTTCAACAGCAGCATTGCTACCTCATTGCTGAGTCTGACAAGCAACTACAACTTATTTAACCCTCATGTTGTCTTCGGGTCAAATTTGACCAGTTTTAAAAAAGAAAAAGAAGCGCCATATACAGTACGTCAACAAAAGGTCAAAAACGGGACAAAGACATTAGAAAAAAGCTAAATTTTTTTTAATTGAAAATGGTGAACAAAAACGTAAAAAAACAACACAAAAACGTCATAAAAAACCTTGTAAAGAGCAACTAAAACGATGAGATAGGGAAAAACACATTTTCATGGTCAAAGGGAAGACAACACAAGGGTTAGATCGCAAACAGTCACTGAAGTAGGGCTGCAACCAGGGACGTCCCTAGGATTGAAATCTTTTGTTACTGTATTAGAACTACACTTATGACAAGAGCCAGTCAAGAAGCCAAGATGTTAACGAGTAAAAAGCGACAGACATATTCTCTTCTTCCATTTCTCCTCCTGTTGAACAAAAGTTAATGTAATGTTGGCCTGTAGACACGTGAATGGTGAAGGAAGATTGATTCAACACGGTGAGTGATACAGAGTGCACTGTAAAAAACTAATTAATCTAAATCTTATTATTATTAGTCTTATTATTTGCGGGGGCTTAGGAACATTATAGGGTAGCTTCAGACACCTTAAAATAGGCCTAACGATATCCATGGCTGCAACTTACGGTTATTTTCTTGATTAATCGATTAATTGTTGGGTCTATAAAATGGGGGGAAATGATGATGAGTGTTCCCCAAAAAGCCCAAGATAATGTCCTCAAATGTCTCGTTTGTCCACAACTCAAAGATATTCAGTTTACTGTCCCAGAGGAGAGAAGAAACTAGAACAATATTCACATTTAACAAGCTGGAATTAGAGAAGTTGGACTTAGGCCTGTCGCGATAGTCAATAAATCGAGTTATCGCATGATAAGAAAAAATGAGCTCGATAATTTTTCCGGCCGCGATAATTTCCGTTTGCATGCTTGTTTATTTTCCTCGTCTCTCCCTCTCTCTTTACCAAAGAGACTGGAGGAGCACTCTCAGTACCTTAGCGTAATGAGGAGTGAACCCTCTTGTCAGTCGCATGGTCTTTGGGAGGGCGGTAGGCTACTCCAGGTGGAGAGAGCGAGAGAGTTGGAGCAGGGTTTCCTGCAGCACTTTGCAGTTAAGGCGCCGTCAAGTATATGAGCGATATCCGCCGTGTTACTGGGCGTCCCGTTTTCTCCCTTTCATTCCAAACCACACAGCTGACAACCTGCAGGTGGAGACTGTGGAGACGGGCTCGGACATACACGCCGCTGTGGACTCGTCAGTCTCGCAAGCGGTTTCAGGAAAGTGGCTGTATGTGTCCGACAATGCACAGAACATTAACGGTACAAGCCTACAGCTGTCCGCGGACACGGAGTGTGGAAAGTATGTCAGAGTTGGCGCCTGTGTGTGTGTGTGTGTGTGTGTGTCTGTGTGTGTGTCTGTGTGTGTCTGTGTGTCTGTGTGTCTGTGTGTGTCGGCCCGCCCCCACGAAGCTCCGACCTGCAGAGGAGCAGAAGCTGCACCTTCACCAAAATGAAGACTGAAAAACAGAACTATTTTGGTACATTTACTCGCCATGTGGCAGCTAGCCATACATATAGATTTTATTTATTAATTATATATTATTTACAGTTTTTTACAATCGCTATGACAGTTTTTTCAATACATTTAACAAGTTTCCTAAACTCTTAACGCACCAACACACCTAAAACACACAATTGGCAAAACGGTTAATTTCATGCTCAAAATCACACATTGTAAACTAAACTCCAACACTGACTTTCAAAATACAATAATTCACTAACACAATACACTATGTTTACCAAAACAATGCAATCATGTCTCAAAATCAAATAATTCTTCCAAAACACTAACACATGTTCTCTCCCAACAGGAACATTTAGTCAATCATAGCACAATGTCATACAAAACACTAACATCAGATGGAATTACAGAAACTGCATTATTTTACATGTGTCAGGTCTGCCCTTATATAACAGACAATAGTATATTGTATTGATCATAGATTGTGTTTTGCACTGCAGTTTCTCTTGAAGCCTCTCTACATTTTTGTTTTGTTGGGTTTAGTAAAATTTCTTTAAAGATTATTTTTTTGGCTTTTCCACCTTTATTTGACAGGACAGCTAGTTGAGAAAGGGGAGAGAGAGAGAGAGGGGGAAGGGATGCAGGAAATCCTCACAAGTCAGATTTGAAACTTGGACCTCTGCGTCGAGGCACAAACCTCTAAGTATATGTGCGCCTGCTCTACCCACTGATCCAACCGGCAACCAATTTGTTTCTTTTGCTGCAGGGATTCAATACAAAAAATGATTGACCCATCTCAGAGTGGCTTTATAGAAAGTACAGTTTATGAAAAAAAGGAGACGGAGACAGAATTGTCCCAGGACTCCTCTTCCTCTCCCTCGTGAAGGCATTTTTCTTATTTCCTGTGTTCATCTACAGTATATTGTTCAAATAGGTCCTCTTTTACTCTACTACCATATGATCATGTGATTGAAAGAACCTCAACACCTGAGTGTGTGTTTCCTAGAAGGGAATCAGCTGTGATTCATCTATTTGCATAACTTCAATCAGCTGTTTCTCAATAAATCCATGTATAAAATACAGGGGATATATTTGTATTTCAATTTACAATATGACCAGCTGTTCACTTTGACTTTAACCTATACGTTAGGTTTAGAACATGATGTTATCTGTTCTGACATACAGTGTGAAAGCATTTGTAAATTTGACAGTAAAGATCCATTGTTTTGGTTTTGGTGGAGCTTGTGTGTAAAAGAAGTTCAAGCATTTTAAATTTGTGTTAACTGTATGCATTTTGTGTCAAAGCAACAAGAAATGTGTTAATTGTATAGCCTACACAGACGGATGTTGTGCTAACTGTGTTAAGAGTTTAGGAAACTTGTTAAATGTATTGACTGTAAATGTAATATTTAGTGTTAAATAATTGTAAAATGTAGTACAGAGTCTCTAGTCTGAGAACTTACGTGTCACAAACGGCAATTCCACAACTGTACATCAGTGTGAAAGACTAAAGGAGATCAAAGACATATTGTGGATATTTAAAATGTCTTCCAGTTCCAGTGTTAAATATTCTTTAGAAATAAAAGTGTATTGATCTTTGAAAAGGTGAACCTGTATTATTATTATTATTATTATTATTATTATTATTATTATGACATTATCATTATATTAGATGCAAATGGTCTCTCGATGACAATATTATCGTTTATTGCAATAATTTCTGGGACAATTTATCGTCCAGCAAAATTTGTTATCGTGACAGGCCTAGTTGGACTTTTTTTTTTTCATAAACAATGACAAACTGATGATCAAAATAGTTTGCAGTTAATTTAAAAGTTGACAACTAATCGATTAATGGATTCGTCTTTGCAGCTCTACACTAAAGCCCCTTTTTTTTAATTCCAAGCCATGGTGTGGAGCCCCGCTGAGCAGACCCAAGTTACCGTTGGCCTGCCAGCTGGACGCGGCTCTCGCCAACACACCCAGTGACTCTCGCTAAGCTTCGGCTTCTCCTTCTCAGCTTAAAGAGGATCAACGGATCAAAGCCGAGAGAAAGGAAGGAGGAAGAGGGAAGAGAAGACGGAGAGAAGACGGCAGAGTGGCAATGGGAATGAAGAAAAACGGAGGCAACAATGGAGAGATAAAGAGAGAAGGTGAAACGTTTAAAAAGGAAAGAAACTGAGCCATATTAAATATTAATCATCACGCTAAATGGATTGTAAAAGAAAGGGGGAATGCATGGGATGTCTCATCCATGCGGGAAAAGCGCTTTTTCGGTTTTATGGATTATTCCAGTCAACACACGCACTAACTCAATCTGAGCAGGAAGGACGGAGGAAACTTATCAATGTTCATATATTACTATCATATATTATCGCATATGCATGTGAACATGCTGTCCTGGAGAAGACACAGTATGAGGGATGATCCGTACCTTCAGGCTGATCTGTGGGTTGTTTTAGAACATGGATGGCCAGAACCAAAACTATCTCATAGATAGACGGGACTAGAGGTGTCTGAGCGGATACGTTTTGGTAATTTCTGCGAACCAAATGACCAAAACTTGAGCAGAAACTGCAGAATATCCTGTTAAGGAACTGTTGACAGTCTTACAGTTTTTTTCCTGGAGGAAGCCTTCCTAAAAACACAACATTTCTTCTTGTCTACTAAGAGAGATCTGCTTTTATTTTATCTCTATAGAACTTGGTTTAAAAACAGGAGTTTTAAAACAAAATCCAGCTAATCTAAAGTGGAAGTGACAGATTCGAAAGAACAAGCAGCCCTAAGCAGAAACTGAGTGTACGTGCATGTGTTCAGTGTGTGTGTGAGTGTGTGTGTGTGTGTATCTATATATGCAGTGCACTGTACAGTATGTGTGTGTGTGCAGTGGAAGGAGAAGTGCCCTGCTGTGTCTCACCATGTGAAGTAAGAATAGTACAAGAACACAGTATCCTCCTTTAGCTATGAATCATGCCATGACAAGGACAACTGACAGCCTGCAGCAAGGTGTGTGTGTGTGTGTGAGAAAATAAGCAGGACAGACATCATGCAGATATGCAAAGAGGAGAGATAAGCTGTTTAAAACACAAAAACAAACACACACACACACCCTGTGCTCTTTCTGTTCAGCATCTCCTCTGAGAGAGTCCAACCTTCAGCATGAGTCATCACACAGCGCTGCCCTTAAAACACTTCTACTCTGCTGCTGTGCTTTTCACAAGAAGCAATGCTGCAGTCAGAGAGAGAGGAACACAGAGAGTGCTTCCTGGTTTGATTTGGCCTGTTTGCTCCAGGATGAACAGCAGCACAGAACTGGATTTGTTTTGCCAAGTGAGAAGGTATTTCTGTTTTCTCTTATTTTTCAAATCAAAGTCATTTTTCCTTTACAAAGCGAGGCCAGAAACAAGTCTGTGGTGTCAAATGAAAGCAGTAGCTCAACAAACTCCTAAAAACACATGTCGCAAACCAGCGGCAACTTCCACACACTTTTTACTGCCGTCAAACTAGCAAAAGTGGATTTGGACACGCCCTAAACACACCTGCGCCAGGCGCTTCACACCGTGCGCTTAAAATAGGGCCCCTGGACTAGAACTGACTCAGTCCAAACAGTTTGGCTTTCCAAACCACAGGTGTAATCAGTGTTGCATCGCGGTCCATCCAGTGGAAAAATGAGCAAGCCGTTAAACCGGCCGTCTCCGCCATTGTCTCAGTCAGTCACGGCAGAGGAGACGCGGTGGGAGCGCAGTAATTATTCAACGTGTTCTCATGTATATTTAAGTGGCAGCTGCGTCAGCATGCCTGCCCCCCCCCGAACAGCTCCAACACACCACGATGTACGATGAGGTCAGCGAGGCCTGCACGCTGTCTCAACACCCCTTAGTTTGTCCCAGGCTTTATTTAGGTAATTTTCATGCCATGGGACATTCTGCTGCCCTTGTTACAAAGTAAGAAAAACAATGTGCTGTGTGTCCTTTTTTTTTTTTTGTCTAATAGAGTATGTAAAGCCAGTCAGAAGCAAAGTATGAGGGCGTGCCCTGACAGTACCTAGGTAAGGACTACTAGCCAGTCAGAAGCAGAGTATGAGGGCCCTGACAGTACCTAGGTAAGGACTACTAGCCAGTCAGAAGCAGAGTATGAGGGCCCTGACAGTACCTAGGTAAGGACTACTAGCCAGTCAGAAGCAGAGTTTGAGGGCGTGCCCTGACAGTACCTAGGTAAGGACTACTAGCCAGTCAGAAACAGAGTATGAGGGCGTGCGCTGACAGTACCTAGGTAAGGACTACTAGCCAGTCAGAAGCAGAGTATGAGGGTGTGTCTTGACAGTATCTAGGTAAGGACTACTAGCCAGTCAGAAGCAGAGTATGAGGGCGTGCCCTGACAGTACCTAGGTAAGGACTACTAGCCAGTCAGAAGCAGAGTATGAGGCCGTGCCATGCTAGCAGCTATGCGAGCATTATAACGTGTGTTACAAAGTGACCCCGTTTGTCTCTGAAGTAAAGGCTGGACTACAATAGAGCTGTTTGGAGCAGTTGGTGAACAGTGTTTCAGAATCAGAATCAGAATCAGAAAGGGTTTTATTGCCAAGTACGTTTTTTGACACATACAAGGAATTTGTTTTGGTGTTGTTGGTGCACATCACACATTCTCTAAATGTAATATTAAACAATATAAGTATAGGTATAAACAATATAAGTATATGTACACAGTATGTATTAAATTAAAAATAAAGATAGAAATAAAATAAAATAGATAAATAAAGAGCAAAGAGCATTAGAGCAGAGAGAACAGTGGCATGAAGAGCCAGGTGGAGAGTCACGGTGGTTTCCGGGCCTTGTTAATAAGGCTAGTGGCGGAGGGGAAAAAGCTGTTCATGTGGCGTGAGGTTTTGGTCCTGATGGACCTCAGCCTCCTGCCAGATGGGAGGGGCTCAAAGAGTTTGTGTCCGGGGTGGGAGGGGTCAGCCACAATCTTTCCAGCACGCTTCAGAGTCCTGGTGGCGTAAAGGTCCTGGAGCGGCGGCAGATTGCAGCCAATCACCTTCTCAGCTGACCGAATGACACGCTGCAGTCTGCCCTTGTCCTTGGCAGTGGCAGCAGCGTACCAGATGGTGATGGAGGATGTGAGGATGGACTCAATGATGGCTGTGTAGAAGTGCACCATCATTGTCTTTGGCAGGTTGAATTTCTTCAGCTGCCGCAGGAAGTACATCCTCTGTTGTGCTTTCTTGACGAGGGAGCTGATGTTCAGCTCCCACTTGAGGTCCTGGGAGATGGTAGTTCCCAGGAAGCGGAAAGACTCCACAGTGTCAATTGTGGAGCCACAGAGGGTCATGGGGGCAGGTGGGGCTGGGTTCTTCCTGAAGTCCACAACCATCTCCACTGTCTTTAGAGCGTTGAGATCTAAATTGTTTTGGTTGCACCAGGTCACCAGGTGGTCAGCCTCCGACCTGTAAGCGGACTCGTCTCCATCAGAGATGAGTCCGATGAGGGAGGTGTCGTCCGCGAACTTCAGAAGCTTGACGGACTGATGACTGGAGGTGCAGTTGTTGGTGTAGAGGGAGAAGAGCAGAGGCGAAAGAACACAGCCCTGAGGGGATCCAGTGCTGATGGTCTGTGAGTTGGAGACGTGTTTCCCCAGCTTGACATGCTGCTTCCTGTCAGACAGGAAGTCAGTGATCCACCTGCAGGTGGAGTCAGGCACACCAAGCTGGGAGAGCTTCTCCTGGAGCAGAGCCGGGATGATGGTGTTGAAGGCAGAGCTGAAGTCCAAAAACAGGATCCTGGCGTAGGTTCCTGCAGAGTCCAGGTGCCGGAGGATGTAGTGGAGGGCCAGGTTGACTGCATCATCTACAGACCTATTGGCTCTGTAGGCAAACTGCAGGGGGTCCAGGAGGGTGTCGGTAATGGCTTTGAGGTGTGAAAGCACAAGGCGCTCAAAGGACTTCATAACCACAGAGGTCAGGGCGACGGGTCTGAAGTCATTAAGTCCTGTGGTCCTTGGCTTCTTGGGGACAGGGATGATGGTTGAGGTCTTGAAGCAGGCTGGCACGTGACATGTCTCCAGTGAGGTGTTAAAAATGTCTGTGAACACTGGAGACAGCTGGTCAGCACAGTGCTTCAAGCTTGATGGGGAGACAGCATCTGGTCCAGCAGCTTTCCTGGGATTCTGTCTCCTAAAGAGTCTGTTGACATCCCTCTCGTGGATGGAGAGAGTCGTCACTGAGGTGGGTAGGGGGGTGGAGGTGGAGACCTTTAAGGAGGGCATTGGTGGGGGGGCCCAGGGCCCTGCTGAGGTGGGTGAGGTGGAGGTGATGCACAGTGGCTGTAGCTGTAGGGAGGTGTCGTGGGGGGATGGTGTCAGGACTGACCTTTTGTCTTTCAAATCGACAGTAGAACTCGTTCAGGTCGTTGGCTAGGTGTCGGTCATCGAAGGAGTGGGGGGGTTTTAGGCTTGTAGTTGGTGATCTGCCTAAGTCCTTTCCAGACAGTTGCAGAGTCATTAGCTGAGAACTGGTTTTGGAGTTTCTCAGAGTATCGTCGTTTAGCCTCCTTCACCGCCTTGCTAAACTTGTACTTTGACTCTTTAAATCTGTCTTTGTCCCCACTCCTGAACGAGTCTTCCTTAGCCAGCCTTAACCTTCTGAGTTTGGCTGTGAACCAGGGTTTGTCATTGTTGTAACTCACCCTGGTGCATGATGGAACACAGCAGTCCTCACAGAAGCTGATGTATGACGTCACAGCCTCTGTGTACTCATCCAGACTGTTGGTAGCAGTCCTGAACACATCCCAGTCAGTAGAATCCAAACACGACTGGAGATCCTCCACAGCCTCACTGGTCCACTTCCTTGATGTCCTCACAACAGGTTTGCAGAGCTTTAGTTTCTGCCTGTAGGTGGGGATCAGGTGGACCATGACATGGTCAGAGTGTCCCAGTGCAGCACGGGGGGACGGCGTGATAAGAATCCCTGACTGTGGTGTAACAGTGATCCAGAATGTTCTCCTCTCTGGTCGGGCATTTAATATGCTGTCTATATTTAGGGAGTTCGTGAGTGAGGTTCCCTTTATTAAAGTCACCAAGGACAATAACTAGGGACTCCGGGTTGGTCCGCTCCACGCACAGAATCTGGTCGGCAAGCATGCGCTGCGCGTCCTGCACGTTGGCCTGCGGTGAGATGTAAACACCGACCAGGATGAATGACGCGAACTCACGGGGGTTAATAAAAAGGCTTACAGTTTATAATGAAATATTCCAGGTTAGGAGAACAATGCTGCTGGATCACTGTCATGTCGTTGCACCAACCGATATTGATGTAGAAACCGGTTCCTCCACCTTTAGTTTTGCCGGAGAGGTCCGTGTCTCTGTCCGCTCTGTAGAGTTGGAAGCCTGCCAGCTGCAGCGCAGAGTCCGGTATTAATCCACAGAGCCACGTCTCCGTGAAGCACAAAACAGCAGATGAGAAAAAAGTCCCTGTTTCTGACCAACAGCAGTTGTAGTTCCTCCAGTTTGTTGGGCAGTGAGCGCACGTTAGAGAGGAATATTCCCGGTAATGGTGTGCGTAATCCTCGCTGGCGGAGACGCACAAGCACACCGGCCCGTTTCCCTCTCCTCCGGCGTTTCGCTGCATGAGCAAAGGTGAGCGCACCTTTGACCAGAATGTCCAAAATTTCCAGTGAAGGGAGAAGAAAAGTGGGAAATAAGTCCGATGGTATTGTTCCCCTGAAGTTCACGAGCTCTTCACTGGTGAATGAGATACGGGTACCATCGCAAGAAACATAGTTAAAACACAAAACAAAATAAAACAGAGCGCACCAACACACCGTGTCACCATTCTGCGGCGCCATCTTCATGTAAAAAAAAAAAAGAAAAAAAAAAAGAGATGGTAAGTCCCTTTGGGGGGGAAGGGGGGGCTTTGGGCTTTTTCACTTTGTAAACCTACAACATGTACAACAAAAGATATATTACACAATAAAGGAAAGGGAAAAAGCCAAAAGCATAATATGAGCACTTTAAATCAACTGGTGCTCTCCAGGAAGTTTACCGTGTGGCAGTGAATGTCAGAGGGTCAACAGATAAACATCAAGGCCAGAACTGGTTGGTTTTTGTCCTCTGCCTGTATCTGGTTGTGTTCTTCTGGTTTCAAACTGTTTGTGCCTCCCTCCCTGCAGAGTCTTGCTGATATGAAGTGATGTGCCGGAGCACGGGCTGCAACAATACAGCAGCACTCCACTTTCATCTTCCGCCCCGTGTTCCCTTTCCTGCAGTCTTTCATTTCTGTTTTCCTTTCAAAACAAATGCTAATAATATGCTAATGTGGTTGGGAATGAAGCTGCTGGAGCTGCGAAATAAAGACAGGTGAGCTCTCAAAGACACTCTGGGCAAGAAGGATATTTTGCTTTTATTATATAAAATTGTTTTCAGACAGACACACACACACACACACAGACACACATGTACACAGAGACAGACAGGACACACAAACACACACTTAAAGTGTGTGAGAGAGAGGAAACCGGAGCGAGCAGACCCTCGTCCATTAGTCAAGAGGTAAACACCATCTGGACGTCCAAAAACACACACACACTCCATCCATTTCACTTCATACCACACACACCCAGGGACGCATTAACGACACAGGTGCTAACAACACAAACAGAGACGGAGAGTGAGAGTGAGACCCTGAGGGAGGACGTTTTGGGCCCATTAACATCCTGGGTGGCAACGCACAACTCTGAAATCCACAGCACAGAGGGGAAACACACCCTCTAACACTAATCCTCTTCCTGCACTAAAGCTAGCTGGCGCTAGCTGCGTTTAAGAGACTCTACAAGTGATGTCATGTCAACCAAAAAGCCAGGTGACTTTCTTTTTAAAAGCTTGGCAAATAATAGAGTACAATTAAGTTTAAAATGCCAAAAATGACGTGATAGAAATCACTCTCTACAAAATCTAATACTTTATTTCATAAAATATACGGTTTAGAAGAGAAGCCACAGAGAAGAAAAAGAGGGCCTCAGGTGTTCTTCCTAAATCCTAATGCAAGTCAATTCAAGGCCTGAGATGGAGCGTTAAGCTCGGTAATATCAAAACTCTGACAGCCGTGACCCTGAGGAACAACACAGGGCTGAAATATGATGTGCATCAACTGCTGTGTGCTCCTAGACCGAGCAAGAGAGAAAGAGAAGGAAACCGAGAGAAAACAGTGCACGGGAGAGCGTCTGCCAAGGAGAAGGAGAACATTAATAAACCTGTCCTTGAGAAAATGTAATAACCTGTGATTATTTGCTCAACTAGAATAACTCTGCAGAACACATTTTCCGTTTTCAATCCATGCAACAATTTCTTGCCGTCAGAGAGTCACACGGAGGGAAGGAAAAGCTAAACACAAAGCCAGTGCCCAAACCAGCCAAAATAAACGACGGATACATTTTGTTTTAGCTTCGTGGATTTGTGTCCAACTGAAGGTGGTCTTATAACCAGCCGACCACAGAGATGATGAAAAATATGGATTCTTTTTTGTATCCCTGGCACATTTAATGCACAATTAATCGCAATTTTATCAAAATCGCAATATGGACTAGTGCAATAGGGTACAGGGAAACACGTTTCCTTACTGTGAATATGACAATAAACTTAAGCTAACGTCACTCGTCTTTAACAAGTTTATGAGCAGTTCAGGCTGGAAGAAGACACAAATACACCTCCAGAAACCACGAGGAAGATTTGAGATGTTCAACACGTGAGTGTGAATGAATGTGAGATGAAAGATAACAAGTTCTCCTTATCATACAGTGCTCAGCATAAGTGAATACACCCATGCTAAAGTTGACTAAAAAGAGGAATAAAAAAAAAAATCATCTTTTGGAAATTGATCTTAATGCCTTAATTAAAAAGATTTGGAAAAATCCAACCTTTAAGGACACCAATTTTCTTTGTGAATGAATAATGTATCGTAAATAAATAAATGTTCTTCCTTAAAATACAGGGGGCATAAGTCAGTCCACCCCTATGTTAAATTCCCATAGAGGCAGGCAGATGTTTATTTCATGGATCCAGGATACTATGCATCCTGATAAAGTTCCCTTGGCCTTTGGAATTAAAATAGCCCCCCACATCATCACATACCCTTCACCATACCCCCACATCATCACATACCCTTCACCATACCCCCCACATCATCACATACCCTTCACCATACCCCCACATCATCACATACCCTTCACCATACCCCCCACATCATCACATACCCTTCACCATACCCCCCACATCATCACATACCCTTCACCATACCCCCCACATCATCACATACCCTTCACCATACCCCCCACATCATCACATACCCTCCACCATACCCCCCACATCATCACATACCCTTCACCATACCCCCCACATCATCACATACCCTTCACCATACCCCCCACATCATCACATACCCTTCACCATACCCCCACATCATCACATACCCTTCACCATACCCCCACATCATCACATACCCTTCACCATACCCCCCACATCATTACATACCCTTCACCATACCCCCCCACATCATCACATACCCTTCACCATACCCCCCATCATCACATACCCTTCACCATACCCCCCACATCATCACATACCATTCACCATACCCCCCACATCATCACATACCCTTCACCATACCCCCCACATCATCACATACCCTTCACCATACCCCCCACATCATCACATACCCTTCACCATACCCCCCACATCATCACATACCCTTCACCATACCCCCACATCATCACATACCCTTCACCATACCCCCCACATCATCACATACCCTTCACCATACCCCCCACATCATCACATACCCTTCACCATACCCCCCACATCATCACATACCCTTCACCATACCCCCCCACATCATCACATACCCTTCACCATACCCCCACATCATCACATACCCTTCACCATACCCCCACATCATCACATACCCACACATCATCACATACCCTTCACATCATCACATACCCTTCACCATACCTAGAGACTGACATGGGTTTATTTCAGTTAGCCTAATAGCTGGTTTGATTTGCATTGAGAGATGATCTTATGTAAACTACCCCATGCCAATCTCTAATTAAGCATGAGTGTATCCACTTATGTTGAGCACTGTACATACACAGTGCAGTACACACAGGCGACATAGCATACAACAGCTATAAGACCCAGATACAGGTATTGGTGGTGTTCTTCACATTAAACACTGATGCCATCTGCTGGCTTCCTGCTGCAGGTTGTGCTCAACCAGGGTCCACTGTCAGGTATCAGAGCATTGGTTATATTCCCATCCTAAACCTGATCCTCTATAAATCATTTTTCATTTCTTTTTTATTGCCACATGTCTTATTATATATACATATAATATATTCTTCATGTAATATGACTCACATCCTGATGTGTGTGACTGCACTTATAACAGTCCAAAGTTTTAATACAGTATTTTATACCTGTTTTAAACATGTTGTTTGTATGGTTTCTTTATTGTGAGTGCACGTGAAGATGGCGGAGGGAGAGAAGCAGCGTTTGGCGAGCAAGAAGGGGCGAGCAAAACAAGTTCGGATTTAAGGAATCCAACGTGGAGCCGAAACACAGACACATTAACTATTTAAATGTTGCTTCTTTTTTTTTTAAGTTCAATAAATGCAACATCTTTGCAAAGGGCAATGAGTAATCGTGTTGAATAATCCTCATTTCAATATTGAACAAAAATAATTGTGACTATTGTTTTCATAATCGAACAGACCTAGTGTGACTGAACAAAGGTAAAAGCTTACAGCAGGCCACATTCTTGTAATAATCCCCTCTTCAACCAGCAGGGGTCAGAGTCGAGCTTACACACACACACACACACACACACACACACACACACACACACACACACACACACACACACACACACACACACACACACACACACACACACACACACACACACACACACACACACACACACACACACACACACACACACACTGCAGCATGCATCTAGACTACAGACTACTGTATTACACTTACAAGCGAGCTAAAACAAAAGTGCACACAACACACACACATTTCTGCTCCATTTCTTCCTCACAGCACTTAAAAAAGTGTTTCTGCGGATGTTGTGTGTGTGTGTGTGTGTGTGTGTGTGTGTGTGTGTGTGTGCGTGCGTTGCTGTAAAAGACTGAGTCATCCTCCGTAGGCCTCCCCTGCATTCAGCTGGCAGAGATTCAGTCCAACAGACAGGATCCATAAGGAACCAGACTGACTCACTGTGAGTCTGCAGAGAGCAGGCCACCCGACTGACAACATGGAATACTTTTTCTACGAGACCAAAACGACATTTAAGACAGATTTCTTTTTTTGTCAAAACATGCTAGAGGTTTTTTTAGTGGTAATCTACTTTTCTCCACTGATGAAATCATGGGTAAATGTTTTCCTGGTCTGCTGTCTTGGAACACATTTTCATGGGCAGAATTTCAAAACTTTCCAATGACTTTTCAAGGACACATAATACAATTTCCCTGACCATTCACAACGTGCCGACGTATGAAAATAAACAGCAACCATACTCGATCTCACATAATTTCAGCCAGCTGGCATACATGGAGGGAGAGATAGAACGGGGAAAAAAGTGAAGAATCGTACGCGATTGTACACAAAATGTCAAGCATCTACGCGTATTAGAGCTACGTTTTATCAACAGCTGCAGAAAATATTACACGGACGTTATCCATTGAAGATTACTGTAACAATTCATTTCATTAAACGCAACAAAATGACTTTTTTCACCATGACTTTTCCAGAAACTTTCAAGGTTTTCACTAATTCCATGACTTTTCCAGGCCTGGAAAATGCAATTTCTTTAAATGTGGTGCCTTTTCCAAGTTTTTCATGACCATAGGAACCCTGTAAACCCAGAACTTGTGCAGTTATCTCACCCTAGAAGTCTTCAAGCCTGCCCTGAGAGGGTAAATCACTTTGCACACTTGCAGTGTGTGTGTGTGTGTGTGTGTGTGTGTGTGTGTGTGTTTGTTTAACTATATTCGTGGGGTCCAAAAACCGGGAGTCCAGTATACTTGTGGGGTCCTGACAGCTTTGTGGGGCCAAAATGCTGGACCCCACAAGTTTAAAGGGCTGTGTGTGTGTGTGTGTGTGTGTGTGTGTGTGTGTGTGTGTGTGTGTGTGTGTGTGTGTGTGTGTGTGTGTGTGTGTGTGTGTACTCACCAGTCCGGTGAGTGACGGAGCAGACTGTCCCAAGGTTTGGCTCCTCATACGGACCAGGTTGTTTCCGTCTCCTTGTCCTGCAGAGATCCCGCCAGGGGCCCCGGGCCCTCCATAACCTCCAGAGGGCCCCTGCCAGGCCAGCTGACTCACGCCTCCATGCAGACTGCTGGAGAGAGGCAACAACTGCTTACCTGTGAAGAGGGGAGGCGAAAAGAAAAAGAGACTCATCTCAAACCCAGCCAACCTTAGCTTGCACCGCAGCCGGATTCTCGCGATGTTGCGAGATCACGCGAGAATTGCTGGATCACAAATCACACGAAAATAGAATAGAAGAAAAATATAATAGAAATAAGTAACACGTTTGTGTCTGAACAGCAGCGGACCAAAAAAGGGGAGCAGATCACACATTTTATCACGACACGATATTATACTGATTCTTTGGACCACAATACAGGTTTTTGTTGTTTGTATTTTTAAGATTATTTCCTGGGCATTCCAGGCCCCCATTTTTATAGGCAAGGCAAGGCAAGGCAGCTTTATTTGTATAGCACTTTTCAGCAACAGGGCAATTCAAAGTGCTTTACATAAAACATTAAAGAGCAGTTATAAAACAATTTAAAAACATTAATAAACAAATTAAAACAAGAATAAAATTGATAGTGCAGTATAAGAATAAAAGTTACAGTGCAGTATAAGAGATTAAAGTTAATAAAATAGATTATTTAAAGAAAAGCAACATCAAAAAGATAGGTCTTTAGCTTAGATTTAAAAGAACTGAGAGTTGCAGCGGACCTGCAGGTTTCTGGGAGTTTGTTCCAGATATTTGGAGCATAAAAACTGAACGCTGCTTCCCCCTGTTTAGTTCTGACTCTGGGGACAACAAGTAGACCTGTCCCAGACGATCTGAGAGGTCTGGGTGGGTCATAATGTAGTAGCAGATCAGAAATGTATTTTGGCCCTAAACCGTTTAGTGATTTATAAACCAGTAAAAGTATTTTTGAAATCAATTCTTTGAGGCACTGGAAGCCAGTGTAGAGACTTCAGTACTGGAGTGATGTGATCCACTTTCCTGGTTTTAGTGAGGACTCGAGCAGCAGCGTTCTGAATCAGCTGCAGCTGTCTGATTGATTTTTTAGGGAGACCTGTAAAGACACCGTTACAGTAGTCAAGTCTACTGAAGATAAAAGCATGGATAAGTTTTTCCAGATCCTGCTGAGACATAAGTCCTCTAACCCTTGATATATTTTTAAGGTGATAATAGGCTGATTTTTTAATTATGTTAATGTGGCTTTTAAAATTTAGGTCTGAGTCCATGACTACACCAAGATTTCTGGCTTTGTCTGTTGTTTTTAACATTGTCATTTGAAGCTGAGCGCTGACTTTCAATCGTTCCTCTTTTGCTCCAAAAACAACCACCTCCATTTTTTCTTCATTTAATTTAAGAAAGTTCTGGCACATCCAATCCTTAATTTGTTCAATGCACATATTTAATTGTTGTATTGGGCTATAGTTCCCTGGCGATAAGGTTATGTAAATTTGTGTGTCATCTGCATAACTATGGTAAGTTATTTTGTTGTTTTCCATAATCTGAGCCAGTGGAAGCATGTAGATGTTGAACAGAAGAGGGCCCAGAACTGAGCCTTGGGGAACTCCACACGTCATGTTTGTATGCTCAGATGTATAATTACCTATAGACACAAAGTAGTCCCTATTCTTTAAATAGGATTCAAACCACTTTAGTACTGAGCCAGAAAGACCAACCCAGTTTTCCAATCAGCTGAAGACATGAAAGGGGAAAGAGAGGAGAAATGACATGCAGCATATATATATATATATATATATATATATATATATATATATATATATATATATATATATAAATAAATAAATGGCAATTGAAATATGATTAGTCAATGTCATTACTGAGCTCTTCCAGACATGAACATGAAAAACTAAAATAAAGTAAAATAAAATAAAGTTAATATAAAGTTGGAATTTCAAAATAAAGGCGCATCTTAAATATGACTATATGTATCGATATTTTCACTTTGTATCGATAATATTGGATCGTTGAGGATTTATTGGATTTACAGATCTAGATGGATGTATCGTTATGCTTGGACCGAACCAAGACGTCGCCTCTGCAAAATAGCCTCTGGAAGGAACTTGTTTTGGTGGAACGTGTGTACGTTCAAAAGTAGTTTTAGTCGTGCAACAGAAAACTCAGATTGGACAGATAGTCTAGCTAGCTGTCTGGATTTACCCTGCAGAGATCTGAGGAGTAGTTAACCATAGTCCTCACAAATCCACCGGAGGTTAGAACCCCAACACAAAGAAAGAGGAAAAAAGAGGTTGAAAAGAGGTACAGCTATCTATCTATCTATCTATCTATCTATCTATCTATCTATCTATCTATCTAGACTAAAATCCCCTGTGGACCTGCCTGTGTCTCAGTACAGTTGAGTGATTAATTC
The DNA here is from genome assembly GCA_025617405.1 of Perca schrenkii. Classification (NCBI taxonomy): domain Eukaryota; kingdom Metazoa; phylum Chordata; class Actinopteri; order Perciformes; family Percidae; genus Perca; species Perca schrenkii. The sequence continues at coordinate 35,710,759 of CM046795.1, forward strand.
TCTGACTCTGATTCAGATATTAATGGTCCCCACCCTGAATAACTGGATGGGATTCAAACTCGCATTAATCATGCCCAATGCAGCTGTCACATTTCCTGAACCCAAAAGCCAAAGAAACACAAAGAACCCACCAGTCCTTGTGAAGGACTCCAATCCAACCTTAAACCATACATTTATGAGCTGCTGGGGGGGGTCGACACGATGACCTCCGCTTGGTGAAACATGGCCGTTAATCCGGGCTGAATGTTCACTTCACTACAGATTATGGACTACGGCAGATTGGGGAGCGGATTAGGAACACGAGAGATCACGAATCCCAGGGTGAGCTCAGGTAACAGCCGCCCTGTGTGAGGGCAGCTTTCACTGCAGGATAGGATCCCGTTCACATCTCACAGGAAACTTTCGGAGTTGTCCAAACTGTGAGTCACGGCAACTTGATTAGAGAAACATTTCATGATGGGATAGTACAAAGAACGTGTGGGTGTGTTATGGCGCCGACACACCAACACGATAATCGGCCGTCAGACAGTCTGGCGAGGTCGGTGACTCGAGTCGGTTCGGTGTGTTCGTCCGTCGGAGGAGGAGCGGTCAGCTTTAATTTTGGCCGAATTGACTTGCTGGGTCGGAGGGCGGATTTGTGGACTGAATCCACAAATCTGATTGGTGGAGTGCTAACCTAGAGCTGGGCAATATATCAATATTATATCAATATCGTGATATGAGACTAGATATCGTCTTAGATTTTGGATATCCTGATATCGTAATATGGCATAAGTGTCTTTTCCTGGTTTTAAAGGCTGCATTACAGTAAAGTGATGTCATTTTCTGATCTTACCAGACTGGTGTAACTGTTCTATTATTCGCCTTTACCCACTTAGTCATTATGTCCACATTACTGATGATAATTTATCAAAAATCTCATTGTGTAAATATGTTGTGAAAGCACCAATAGGCAACACTACAGTATCGTTGCGGTATCAATATCGAGGTATTTGGTCAAAAATATCGTGATATTTGATTTTCTGCATATCGCCCAGCCCTATGCTAACCCAGAAATAACGAGCGGGATTTCAAAATCTGACAAATTTCTCGCTTTAAATGTTTTCAGAAACATGTTTCAGTGAACCGTTTTCGTAAAATACGAGATCTTATTTTCGAACAAGCCGACCTTACTACCGGCTGGAGAAGCCAGACCCACGTGACGCGTTGTCATTTCCGGTTTTCATGTTTTCTATTACGTCTCGTGCACGCGCAGGACGTACGCTCAAGTCGGCGTCGCTTCGGTGTGTTCAAGGGCACTTCTTGGACCAACTCGGGGAGCCGACTGATCAGTCTGACTGTCTTTTCTGCCGACGGTCATCGGTCGGGTTAGTGTGTCACGGGCTTTAGGGCTTTCAAAACTTGCCAAAAATGACATTTGAAAATTCATTCTAAAAAAAACATAGGTTCAAATATATTCTAATATCTATTAGTGCGCATATGTAACATAAAACTTAACCATCCTGTTGTCCTCGGGTCAAATTTGACCCATTTTCAAAAAGTTTCTATATCAGAATTTTTTTTTCTTTTTCAACCAAATTGTAAAACGCGGATGGTTCCATACAACTAGTAAAGTACAGGATCAGTTCACTACTTTCATTGAACAGTCCCTCCAGAGAAACGCAATTATGTGATCGCATAATTCAACGCATAATCAGCCAAAGTCCACATATTTATGCGGGGGGGGGCGCATTTTTTTCAAATACGCCACACTTTCGCCGCATTAATTGTCGATTAATTGTCGATTGTCGATTAATTGTCGATTAATTGTCGGCACTACTGCGGCAGACAGTAGTGCGTGCGTGCGTGCGTGCGTGCGTGCGTGCGTGCGTGCGTGCGTGCGTGCGTGCGTGTGTTACCAGTCATGGCCAGGCTGCTGCGTCGGGCCCAGCTTTCGTCCTGACTCAGCTGGCGGTGCAATTTGGATTTGGTGGCAGCGGTTGCCGCGGGTGACAGGTCGGGGTTACTCAGCTTCCTGAAGAGGAGAGGAGGTGGAGCCGCAAACTCCTTCTGGAGAGATGAAGAAGATGAAGAGGATGGAGAGAGAGAAAAGAACAAGAAGACTCGGTAAGACTTTGCTTGTGTCAGGTTATATTTGGAGTGCCAAGCGGGTTATATTGTTCACATTAAAACCAGCAAATGGCAAATAGTCTAAAAGTTTGCAGGTCAGAGATGTCGTGCAGGTGAACCGACAAGTCTTCCTTCATAAAGGTTTTAATCCTGCACAACTCTCAAGGTTTATGGTTGACTGATTTTAATACATAGAAATAAGCTTTTTGGACACCCAGAGAATCTGTCCATGAAAATAATGAATTGAATCTGCACCAAGGGACAACCTTAGCAGACCCTACACACAACAAGAAACTATTTACTTTAGATCAGGGATCTTCAACAGGGGTTCAGAGTCAATGCAGGTGGGCCTCCAAACTGTTTTTAAAAAGTCCAACATATTATTAGCAAATATAAATCCCCAGTGCTTACTGGCCTATAGTAAAGGTAGTCACTAAGGCAATCCACAGATGTGTGCCCCATGTAGGTTTAAAATTAAAACATGATTTATAAAATCATGCCAACAATTATTAGGCAATTTGAACGGCTTAGGATTCAATGCAAAATGCGTATGTATAAAGGCTTTAGGCTGCCCTACAAGTTATTGTAGGCCCAGTTTAATATGCGACTCAATTCTATACAATATATGTAGTAGGGGGTCCCTGCTCCGTCTCTTTCAGTTTAGGGGTCCTTGGCTTAAAAAACATTGAAGACCCCTGCTTTAGGTAGAAAAATAAATAAAAAAAAACACACACAAAACACCTTTTTGCTATGCTCCTCTTTAAACATTATAAACTGAAACTGAAAATGAAAATTGTCTGCGTATTAAAACAAACAGAAAGAATCAGCCCTGCTGAAACTGTATTGAATAAAATGTTCTGATCATCCTTAACCTGGTTTCGAGTAAAGAGGAAAAAGCGCCCAGACAGTTTGGGGGTCTCTGTAAGAAGAGAGAAGAGAACGGGCTGAGAGCCAAAACAAAGTCATAAACCACGACGCTAACCGCTCGCTGACACCACATCTCTGCCTCACATGGCCACAACAAACAAACAAACACGAGTGGTTAACTAACACACACACACACACACACACACACACACAGTATGTTTCACTATCTTTGTGGGGACATGTCATTGACATAATGCATTCCCTAGCCCCTTACCCTAACCTTAACCATCACACCTAAATGCCTAACCTTAACCCTTACCCTAACCTTAACCATCACAACTACATGCCTAATCTTAACCCTTATCCTCACCTTAACCATCACAACTACATGCCTAATCTTAACCCTTATCCTAACCTTAACCATCACAACTAAATGTCTAACCTTAACCCTTATCCTCACCCTAACCATAACCTAATTATATCCCTAATCCTAAAACCAAGTCTTATCCCTCAAACAGCCCTCTAAACTTGTGGGGATCAGCATTTTGGTCCCCACAAGGATGTGCAGAACCCACAAGTATAAGGTCTGTCCTCGACTAAAGAAATTCTTAGTGGACTAACACTTATACGATTTTGTTGACTAATCGATTAGTTGATTTAATTGACAGAGCTGTGCTCTTTGAGAGGTGGTTAAGACTAGAAAAGCACAATATAAATGTAGTTAATTACCCATCTGTTTCTCCACAATTAATCCTGCAAAAGCACCACTTTAAATCTTGTGTTTGCCATAAATGTACTCAGAAGTTTTTGGGAAATAAGTAAGTAAGCATGAATAAGCATAAAAAATGACTAATCGACTAAAGAAATCTTAGTCGACTAAGACCAAAACGACCGATTAGTCGACTAATCAACTAAGAGGTGGCAGCCCTAACAAGTATACTGTATTCCCTGGTTTTTGGACCCCACAAATATAGTAAAACAACAAACACACACACACTTGTCTGAACAGAAACCCACACACACCTGGTTTTCTCCGCATGCAACAGGAGCAGTTAAAGTGCAGACGCTCAGCGCGGGGGACGCCGGCTCTCTGTCATTAGCCACATATATAGTTAAACAAGAACACACACACACACACGTCTGTGTGTGGGATTCAGGCTGAAACAATTTTTGGAAACATCTGCCGTTGCTATGGAAACTAGTCCTTCCTGGGCTCATATCCTCCTCTCTCTTGCCGACGGACCAGATGACTTTCCCAGAAACATCTGGACGGCCCACATCCAGATGTACACGCACAGCTCCCAGATGGCTGCACGTATGAAAGAGCTGTAGTGAAAGCTTCCGTTACTCTCCGCCAATAAAACCTGAACCCACACACACACACACACACACACACACACACACACACACACACACACCTATTGTGATAATGGATTAAGTCATTTTTTCATGGAAACAAATAATAAGATTACCTGCCTCTCTATCATATCAAACGAAATATCTCTGGGATTTGGAGGCATAAAACCAGACATTTTAAAATCATCTCGGACTCTGAGAGACATTTTATACACCAATTGATTAACCGAGCAAATAATCAGCAGATTAATCGATAATCTAAATAACCATTAGATGCAACTTGAATTAATCTGTTGATTATTTTCTCAATTAATCAATTAGTTTGAGTTGTTTTGCCCCCAACTCAAAGATATTCAGTTTCCTGTCACAGAGGAGAGAAGAAACTAGAACAATATTCACTTTTGAGAAGCTGGAATCAGAGAAGTTCGACTTTGGTTTCATAAAAAAAAAAAGACTCAAACTGATTGATTACTTTAATAGTTGACAACTAATCGATTATTCTTTGCAGCTCTAGTTGCAGCGCTAGTGAACCTACTTTTGCATCACAGCAAAACATAACATATTTTCATATGCTGCTGTTGGAAGGAATCATGAAACAGAAAAGCTGTCATATAAGCATTTCTTTTACAGTCTCTATCCATAAATATAAGATAAGATAAAATATACATTAGACAGGTACCTATATAGTAAGCACATTAACTCCTCTTTTCAGTAGCAGTTTTTAATTGAACAGCCCTGTCGGCTGCATTCTCCGCAATAAGCGGAGCACAGCCCTTGCACAATGAGATATAGCACAATAACATATTGCCCAACCCCAAAAGCCTACGTATTGCACAAATGACATAATGCACAAGCAAACACCATATAAGAGAACACCACCTCGTTTCACCTTCTGCTCCCCCACTGTGTTCTCATTTAAACATGTAACCAGATCAGACAAAGGGTTTCTACTTGTCCGACATAATACTGAGTGCATTATTGGTGGATGGCAACTTCGGTTGCTGCAGACGTGTGTGTGTGTGTGTGTGTGTGTGTGTGTGTGTGTGTGTGTGTAGCTGATGTCGGTTTGTCTCTGGGGCAAGGACAATCAATGTAAGACACGTTGAGTGCTGCAGCAGCACGCTGAATCCATTTGAATCCATTTGAATCCATTGTCCCAGCCTGTCGCTGTAGCTCTTTATTTAACCTGCAGGTGGCAGACAGACTGTGATCTGCTGAGGGAGGGTGTGATTACAAGCAATCTGCTGATCGCTGCTCCTTGTACAGACTGAAAATGTAATGTAGCAGCATGGAAGACAGCTAAGAGGACAGAGAGTAAGTGTGTGTGTGTGTGTGTGTGTGTGTGTGTGTGTGTGTGTGTGTGTGTGTGTGTGTGTGTGTGTGTGTGTGTGTGTGTGTGTAAATAAAACTAACTATTGAGAGAGCTTTCTGAGTTAGTCTAGAGTGTGTTTCAGGGTTCAAAATTAGCAACACATTCTCACGCCCATCGCTACTCTCTACCGTTGTCGCTCTTAAAGGAATACTCTGACTTAGTGGGACTTTGTCTTATTCACCGTGTCCCCCTGAGTTAGATAAGTCCATACATACCCTTCTCATATCCGTGCGTGTCCTAACTCTGTCTGACGCACCCGCCACTAGCCTAGCTTAGCACAGATCCTGGAGGTAACCGGCTCCATCTAGCCTAGCTTAGCACAGATCCTGGAGGTAACTGGCTCCATCTAGCCTAGTTTAGCACAGATCCTGGAGGTAACCGGCTCCATCTAGCCTAGCTTAGCACAGATCCTGGAGGTAACCGACTCCATCTAGCCTAGCTTAGCACAGATCCTGGAGGTAACCGGCTCCATCTAGCCTAGCTTAGCACAGATCCTGGAGGTAATCGGCTACATCTAGCCTAGCTTAGCACAGAATCCTGGAGGTAACCGCTCCATCTAGCCTACTGCTCCTAATAAGTGACAAAGTAACGCCAAAATGTTCCTGTTTACACGTTGTGATTTGTATAGTCACAGTGTGTACAAATAACAAGGTCACATGACACACAGCCGTCTTCTAACCGTACACATACTGGGAACTATATTCTCAGAAGGCGAAGCACTGCTACTTCTGCTACTCGGGCGGAGTGATTTGCTCGCAGCACCTGAGAAACCCCGTGGTGAGGAGCAGAGAGTTCGCCCAGAGTCGGACTGATAATCACTCAAGTAGCAGTGCTTCGCCTTCTGAGAATATAGTTCCCAGTATGTAAACATCTTCAAGGTCTACACCGGCAGATAAGACTGACACACGTCTACAGCTGTAACGTGTGTGAGGTCATGCCGTCATCGGTGCAGCAGGTGAACTCTACCTGTCCCATTAAAGAGGAGATCGGAGCAAACACAGACGCCCTGTCTGACGCGGTGAACATCAAAGTCTACAGCGTAAACTACAGCGCTGATACGGTGACTGTTTACGAGGGACTCAAGGACCTGGCAGGGTGGGTTATATTTACACTGCTGTGTAACATATAATCAGTACGTCTGGGATAATCCACAGAATTTGCACCAATTAAGGTAATTTGTAATTGACTCACAGCTTGTGTAAAGGAGTAAAGTGACCAGAGACACTTTGGGTTAAGAAGTCTTAAGCCTTTTATGGTTCTCCGTTGAATCTACAAGCACCTTGGGTTTTAAATTAACTTTTTTCGTCCACCAGCCAAATGGCTAGTGAATGTTGAAATATGGCCAGCCACTCAATAGATTACTATTGTTTGTTTTTTTTGGGGCTGGTGAGTGAAGCAATTCTAGCCTGGCTCCGCCCTCCTACGTACTTCCGCTCAATTAAAATTTTTCCTTCAGTACGCTGTCTGGGTTTGCGGTATATTCTGTGGTTTTCTCCGGTAAAATTTTTACCGGTCCAATCAGCGAGCAGTAGGGCTGCCACCTCTTAGTCGATTAGTCGACTAATCGGTCGTTTTGGTCTTAGTCGACTAAGAGTTCTTTAGTCGATTAGTCATTTTTTATGCTTATTCATGCTTAATTACTTATTTCCAAGAAACTTCTGAGCACATTTATGGTAAACACAAGATTTAAAGTGGTGCTTTTGCAGGATTAATTGTGGAGAAACTCAGTTTTACATATGGTTAATTAACTACATTTATATTGTGCTTTTCTAGTCTTAACCACCTCTCAAAGTGCACAACTCTGTCAATTCAATCAACTAATCGATTAGTCGACAAAATCCCATAAGTGTTAGTCGACTAAGAATTTCTTTAGTCGAGGACAGCCCTAGCGAGCAGAGGGAGTGGCTGAGAACGATGACGTTGAGGTTGTGCGCTAGTTTGAGTTGTGGTTCCTTAATGGCGAGCGGAGAAAGATGCGAGCGAAGCCATTCGGTCCGTTGGAGCAACGCTGCTGAATATCCAGAAGTTAAAGCCCGAGCGAGACCAATCTTTGCTGAGTTGTGTTGGTGGCCATGATGTCGTGGCCCTCCGCCCCACGCGGTTCGGGAACAGTTTGATTTTCCAGCTCGCTCCGTTAGCAATGTCAAGCCGACAACACCACCAAACGTTAGCGAGTGGTTATGGCAGATCCAGAGTGGCTCTGGGAAGATCCAATAGTTTAAAACTTCAGAGTACCCGCCTTCAAGGAAGTAAAAACCAATTTTTAACCCTGCGTGCACCTCTCAAAGAATTTAACTACACATCGCGGCAACGCAGGCCGCAACTACTGTGATTAGTCTGCTTGACCGTGGCTTGTTAGCGCCGCATTTCCTGCTACTCATTTGCCGGTTCTCCTTCTCCGTGAACAACACGTAATCAAGGAGAGGGTTAACGCTTCCTGCTTGATCCGTTGATCAGCAATTATGCTCGAACCAGAGCTGTTTGGACCAATCAGATTGTGAGGGCGGGCTTTATACGATGATGGACAGATCACCAACAGTAACGGAATCAACCACATCACCAAAGAGCGCTTGGGTTGAATTCTTTTACAACACCGGCAAAGATCGTTTACACTCATCTTCTTTTTCTACTTCTTTCAGCGTGCGTGCACTAGAGTTCTGTTGACAACTATGCGTCGCTCAGCATACTCCGTTGCTCTGATTGGTTGTAGGTCTATCCGTTGCTCTGATTGGTTGTAGGTCTATCCAATTGAGGGCAGAGGCATTTTCTTTCCTGGTTCGGTTGAAACACGCCCCATAATCACAGCCCAACGGAGCAGCATCAGACTCATATTCTGACTAGAATCTGAGTGTGACCACGTTAGGCTAAAAGCTCATGGGAGAGACCCTTTGTTTCTCCGTCTCGGCCGCAGGAGTCGGTACTCGCTCCAAAGCTAATCTTGTCACTTTCTCACTCGCTTTACCACACACTCGCCACACAAAGCGGCCCTGCTATTCTCTTAAAGAGATATGGCAAGACGAATCAGACACACCAGCGCATATAGGCTCTACTACTACAAATCAGCTTTTAGGGTTAGGGTTTACTCAGAATTAGCCAACAATTATTATCATTATCAATTAGTTTTCTCCTTAAACGACACAAAACTGTGAACACCCAATATAATTACCTAGAGTATAAGGTAATGTGAAAGTAAAGTGTCTGGAAAATAAGACATAAAAACTCCAAAATATCCAATTGACTTTCATGTAAAACAAGTTAAAAAAAAATAATAATTGAGAGGTTGGAAGCATTTTGTCTGAAACAATTAATCAGTTATCAAAATATCTGCTGATTTGGTTTCTGCTGATCCGAGTAACTGATTAATCAACAAATAACTGCAGCTCTACACAGCAGTCACAGTTTTGCCATTCAAGATTTATAGTCTTTTTTTGTGTGGGAATGACTTTTGCTGGCAGAAGCTGTCAGCTGTAGGTAATTAAAGTAAAACTTAAACTTTGTGAGTTAGCTGGAAATTCCATCTCTCGTTTAAATGTTTCCCACAAACTCTTTGACCTACCCTGCAAAAGGGTGCAAAAAATAACTAACTGGAGTCTCAAAACCCTGCTTGCGTAGCCAGCTCGTAGTGATAGCGTGCTGTTTTCACACCCTGTGTCATGTTGTGGTTAAATAGCATCATACTATAGTACAGTGCTACATCACAGCTTAGTGTGGTCACACGTACCGCAGACCGCACGCAGCTGTGATACCGTGTGTGGCCAGAGATTTAACAGATTTACCTTCCAACCCACAGAGGTTAGACAGAGCGAGTTCCTCTTTTAAAAGCATGTGGTGGCCAGTGTATCTCACCGCACTGGTCAAGTCTTTACTGACGTGCAGGCTAAGTGATTAAAAATAGAACAAACACCTAACTGACTGCACGGACTGCTATTTGCATCCTTGAGAGCTGTGATTCGTTTGTGAACGAGGCTTTTTAAAATGACAGAAAAGGTAGGATTTAAAATAGAGCTGCAAAGATGAATCGATTGGTTGTCAACTATTTCATTAATCCAGTTCCTAAATGCAAGCTAAACCGATACAACATCATTTGTGCCTATGTCCATTAAAATTACCAACACTAACGTGTAGATAGGCTGGCTGGGTTGTGCACTATGTCATCGTGCAATAAGTAGGTTATTGGGGTTGTGCAATATGTTAGTAGTGAAATACATGGGCTGTTGGATTGTTCAATACGTCATTGTGTACTGCATAGGTTATGTTGAAATGTGTCAATTTGTGCAATTCATAGGCTATTGGGGTTGGGCAATATGTTATTGTGCTATATCTCACAGCAAGGGCTGTGCTCCAGGAGAATGCAGCCGACAGGGTTGTTCAATTAAAAACTGCCACTGAAAGGAGGAGTTAATGTGCTTACTATATAGGGACCTGTCTAATGTATATGAGAGCATGTTCTGTGTTGCATGAGAGTATGTGTTGAGAGAGGTTTATTTTTTTTTTTTGTCTTTGTAAAGCCGCGGAAAGGACAGAGTCCAAAACTAATTTCCCTTCGGGGACAATAAAGTATATCTTATATCTTCTTATCAATAGTTACTGTAGGAGCCAAATATGTTGCTTCGAGTGTTCAGACTTGGAGTGTTGTTTCTTGTGTGTACATTGGGTGTCGCTGTGGTATTACCTGGGGCGAGGTTATAAAGGGAAGCGCCAAATTGTTGCCGGCAGGTGTTTGGCCCGGAGAGGGGAAATGGTTTTTGACCGCTATCGCTGTGACACCGAGCGCTGTGACGCTGGAGTGCATTGGCGCCAAACCCTTTGTTCAAACGTTGTCTAATTGTTTATGGATTTAACGCTGAAAACGTGAAAGAATGGACATTTCATGCTGAACGGTTTACCAAAATAAACATTGTTATTCTGCAACGCAACATGGTCGGGCGATTCTTGATACACAGCTTGTTAACATCAGCCAGGTCACTCCAGGTTAAACCACCTCAGTAGCTACGGTATCAGACCGAGCTTCTTTAACAGTTACTATGAAAATAATCATTAGTGGCAGCCCTAATAGTAAGTACAGTACAGTCCTAAAAAAACAGAGCAACACTGGAGTGAAATGAGGGCAGCAAAGACAACTTCCCATGGGTACAAAATTAGATCAGGCTACTAGGGCTGCCACCTCTTAGTCGATTAGTCGACTAATCCGTTGATTTGGTCTTAGTCGACTAAGATTTCTTTAGTCGATTAGTCATTTTTTATGCTTATTCATGCTTAATTATTTATTTCAGGAAACTTCTGAGCACATTTATGGTAAACACAAGATTTAAAGTGGTGCTTTTGCAGGATTAATTGTGGAGAAACTCAGTTTTACAGATGGTTAATTAACTACATTTATATTATGCTTTTCTAGTCTTAACCACCTCTCAAAGCGCACAGCTCTGTCAATTAAATCAACTAATCGATTAGTGGACAAAAAAAGCGTTAGTCGACTAAGAATATCTTTAGTCGAGGACAGCCCTACAGGCTACATCATCTTTCACAAGAGGATCTGTGACGGAGTGACTTAAAAGATAACAGATACAGCAACCAACGACTGCCATAACGTGATTACTGGACAGAAAGGCATGTAGACTTGCAACACTGAGATGGAAGTAAAACCAGGATTTCATAATCTTCTTCTCAACTTCTGCGTTCTTTCTTCCTCCTCCACTCTCCCAGCATTCCCCCTCTTCTGGACTCGAGTCCCCCAGCCGCATCACATTTGGGCCGACATTCATCTTTTGTCGCGTCCCACGGAGAGCAGCGACACACTCAGATGTAACCTGTACGTATACAATCCATCACATCTGTCACCACACCGGGCTGAAACCAAACTCTGCCGAGGTTCTCTCTCACACAATACAAAGATAATGCAGTTAATCACGCGGGGGGGGTTTCAATAGGTTGAATTCTACCACCGAACGTACAGACAGACGGGCAGTGGACAGACAGTCAGCAGGGCAGCTCGCCCATAGTCTCACAATTCCCCTGCAGCTCAGGCCCACACAGCAAAAAAAAACAAAAACAGGCTCAATCAATCTTGTGTATTGTTTTCCTGGCAGCTAAAGAGGCCGGACGATCCAAAACGTGATTTAAAAACTCTCTTGGCTCCAGCGTGAGTTGACTGTTTGATTCAATGAGCTGAAGAAGGGCTGCTAAATTACCCCCAATGGCTTCCAAGTGAATTGTAATGCGGCGGATGCAAACGCACAGCACAGGGAGATAGATGGGTAGGCATTACGCAGCAAAGTGCACCGTGTGGAAAGGAGGATTTAACAGACTGTTGGTTGTTTTTGTTAGCTGGTACGGGGAGGAAGTAGCCACGAGGGTCCTTGTTTTTCTCAGTGTGTGTGTGTGTGTGTGTGTACGCTGACCACCAGCGAAGAACGAGACCGCTTCCTCAGCAGCAGAACAGACCACATTTTAACATTCAGCATTTTTATTTTTTTGTGCTGTCGTTGCCACCAGACCAACCCGTTTCCTGTAAACATGCCACGATATGATTGATGCGAGCGTATGTAGTACTTGGCTGGTCTTCACTGTGTCAGAGCTTTTGATCAACTGGGACCATATTTTTGGTTTGGTTTAATCATTTTTATGAGTTATCAAAACAAAAGGGCCTCTTTCACCAAACGTTGCTTACGCTGTTTACACGGAGATTCTGGCATTCACCAATGTTTTCTTATTTGGGATTTTTTCTTAGGTAAGAACAGAATCTACGCACACTCAAGAGCACTCGTACTCACAATTCAGAGCTGACACGTTTGCCTAAAACAAGTAGTTGTACAGTTTTCTAATTTAAATTGAACATTTCTCTCCATTTTTTAACTAATAATTTTATAATGATGCACCGATGTGAAAATTGTGGCCGATACCAATAACCAATATTAATATTGCGGTTATGGCCGATATCGTTATTTACCGATGTCGATATCTCTGTATAGAAAACACATTTTTAGTATAATCAAATAAAGAACTATTTTCCAAAATTTTTTTTTTTACTTTTGTGATATATTTTCCGAAATGACTGATATTGGGCACCTTTACCTGTGTGCAAAATATGACCGTCATCACATTTTCAGAAGAAAAAAATCTTATTGATATAATGATATGTATTTTGACATCGAACCGATACCGATGTGTTAAAAAAAATTACCATATCGGCCGATATTAAGTCGGCAGCCGATATATCGTGCACCACTATTATTTTACACATAGTTATACGTCTGTGGCCCTTTGCTGCATGTCATTCCCCTCTCTCTCTCCCCTTTCATGTCTTCAGCTGTCCTGTGGAAATAACTTTCTGTATATCGACTCTCTACCACATTTCAGCATTTTATATAGTGTGTCAATTCGTATTTACATTGACTCTTTCAACATTTATATTCTCTATCTATTCACACTTCTTGTGTTATCACTGACCTGCATCACTAACTAGACCACTATTTGCACTAACTGTATATTAACTCTTCACTACATCACTACACTGTCTATTCATGTATATTGTGTTATTACCATATCACTTTCGCATATCCTCCAAATTACTTACACCTCCCTTCGCACCAGCTTTGCAATGCCTACTTGTTCTGCACTTTATGTAGCCTGTTGTATTCTGTTTTCTTGTATTTTATTGTATGTGAAACTGTATGTTGTCTTGCACGCTTATGCTCTTCTTGGCCAGGTCGTCGTTGCAAATGAGAACCTGTTCTCAACGGCCTACCTGGTTAAATAAGGGTTAAATAAAAGATTTAAAAATTAAAAGACAGCCAAATGTTTCCTCTAACTTCAGTCTGCTAAGAAAATGCAACTGTAGAGACTTGTCCTTCCTTTTCCAAAGCACGGTGAACCACCGTAAAGAAATACTCTATTTTTTTACTTGCAGTTGCAAACACAGATTGTTTTGAGATGAGTAAGCGGCCGTACAGTGATCTGTTTAATGTAACAAGCAGTCAAATGTATCCTTGGTTGTCAATTTTCTTTAAAATGGGTTTAATTTTCCATCTCTACAGCTCATAAGGGATCTCTCCTTCCCCGAGGATGGTTGCATTGGGACTCCATACAATAACATTTACATATACATGTCAAACAGACGGTAGAGACAGCATCTCCTCTGGGAAATCATCATCATTTGTTCCTTCAGGCCCATATAAACTGTGTCTAATGTCTCAGCCATCCTACTAAAGGCACATTATGTGCTTAAACCATTGTTTACCTCAACGTGTCTCTCCTCTAAAAACACTCCAGGCCTGGTTCTGCTGCTGTTTGGCCTCCAGCTACTGAGCTGGTTGCTGTTATCAGCACACTGACGAGCAGACAGTACATTCACAGTACAGCCTTTACCTACTGCTTCCCCACTCCACTGAGTTTACAGGGTGCATGCACCATTAACTCCTGTTCTCCTACACCTCCGACAGCGCCCATGGCATCTCCAATAGTGAAGCAAGACTCTCTAGCTGCAGACTGTTGTACGCCCCCGTGTTGGAATCCTTTCCAGTGAAATACAGCTTCAAGCTTTCTGCATTTTAACCGTGTATAAGCTAGGGTCAGAAAGGAATGTTCGACCATTCGGTTATTCGTGCGTGAGACCGGGTTGGTCTTGTCGCTGTTGGAGGTGAACAGGTTAACAGTCTGTCACGTGTTGCCGGGCAAACTGAGAGGATTCAGCCGGTTACATCATGACATTAATCACGTGTGCCTGAGCAGGATTACATTGCATCATCTCTGCTTCCTGTCTGTCAGTGAGGCGACGGGCTGGAGTGCTGCGTCAGTGTGTGTGTGTGTGTGTGTGTGTGTGTGTGTGTGTGTGTGTGTGTGTGTGTGTGTGTGTGTGTGTGTGTGTGTGTGTGTGTGTGTGTAATCAGAGCTGATACACGTGCTGATGTGTTCCAGCGGTGTTCGAGCTGGAGCTAGGTACTCGGGGAGAAATATGAAAAATGTAAAAAGGAGAGGAAGCCAAGCAGTTTGACAGATGGATGTGAATGATGGAAGGAGATGCAGGGACTGTAGGGAGGAGTGTGAAGTGAGCCCGGACAAGTGCTGCCTTTCGTCAGCTGTGGTCTGTGGAAAACTGTTTGTCCACACGCAAAAAAGTACAAAAACAAAAGCCAAAATGCCTCAATCAAAAGACTTATTGTGTGGTAAGAATCTCATTCAGGCCCCGACATGAAAGAGAACTGTGTGGAATATTATTGTGATTTTTGGGTTTCCATAAAACAACCATAATTGAGATCATCTAAAGAAAACATAGCTCCAAAATGCACTTACTTGGGAATTACTAAGATGATGCCGAGCGTGTCGGCTTCAACATAAGCAACCGGTTTTTCTTAATGACACTTTAAGTGGACTAAATGTTCCTTAAAATTCCTTCAAATGATCTAAGCACACACATTGTTGCGTTGTGTTTCTCACACTGCTCCTATAATAAAAAATAAAAAGAGTTCCATGATCCGATGATGGATAGATTATAGTAGATCTTTTTATCCTAAGGGCTTTGGAACTGGAACCAGGACTTAAGGCAAATTTATGGTTTCTGTGTTTGCGTTGTTTCCGGGGAGATCGGTATCTGTGCAATGAAAACAGCGTGTGATGGTTAATCATTAACAGCACTGACAGCATCCCCTCGGCCTCTAGGCACGGCTGGAAACAGCAGCCCTACCAGCACAGTAACGACTCAACATATTACAGCCTCGGAATGAACTGCAGGTTCTGGGTTTTTTTTGGGTGGGACGGACCTTGAAGTAGAGCCCAACCGCTATAGAGTCGATCGGTTTTGGCATTTATAATGGCCGATAAATGAATATTTAAAAAATAAAATAAAACCGGACGAAACTGGACAGAGAGACAGAAACACAGAGAGAGAGAAGATTATGGGACAAACTGAGCCGCACAGATGGTGTTTCTGTGGGACCCAAAATACGGTACAACCTGCACGTTTCTCTTAGGATTTAAAGTCATGATATAGCATATTTCTCTGAGGATTTAAAGTCATGATATAGCATATTTCTCTGAGGATTTAAAGTCATGATGTAGCATATTTCTCTGAGGATTTAAAGTCATGATATAGCATATTTCTCTGAGGATTTAAAGTCATGTTATGGCATATTTCACTGAGGATTTAAAGTCATGATATGGCATATTTCTCTGAGGATTTAAAGTCATGATATAGCATATTTCTCTGAGGATTTAAAGTCATGATATGGCAGATTTCTCTGAGGATTTAAAGTCATGATATAGCATATTTCTCTGAGGATTTAAAGTCATGATATAGCATATTTCTCTGAGGATTTAAAGTCATGAGATAGCATATTTCTCTGAGGATTTAAAGTCATGATATAGCATATTTCTCTGAGGATTTAAAGTCATGATATGGCATATTTCTCTGAGGATTTAAAGTCATGATATAGCATATTTCTCTGAGGATTTAAAGTCATGATATAGCATATTTCTCTGAGGATTTAAAGTCATGATATAGCATATTTCTCTGAGGATTTAAAGTCATGATATAGCATATTTCTCTGAGGATTTAAAGTCATGATATGGCATATTTCTCTGAGGATTTAAAGTCATGATATAGCATATTTCTCTGAGGATTTAAAGTCATGATATAGCATATTTCTCTGAGGATTTAAAGTCATGAGATAGCATATTTCTCTGAGGATTTAAAGTCATGAGATAGCATATTTTTCTGAGGATTTAAAGTCATGATATAGCATATTTCTCTGAGGATTTAAAGTCATGATATAGCATATTTCTCTGAGGATTTAAAGTCATGATATGGCATATTTCTCTGAGGATTTAAAGTCATGATATAGCATATTTCTCTGAGGATTTAAAAGTCATGATATAGCATATTTCTCTGAGGATTTAAAGTCATGATATAGCATATTTCTCTGAGGATTTAAAGTCATGATATAGCATATTTCTCTGAGGATTTAAAGTCATGATATAGCATATTTCTCTGAGGATTTAAAGTCATGATATAGCATATTTCTATGAGGATTTAAAGTCATGATATAGCATATTTCTCTGAGGATTTAAAGTCATGATATAGCATATTTCTCTTGAGGATTTCAGGCTCTACCTTGAAGCCAAGCGAACGACCTCACCACACAGACTCCGCTCAGCGTGGACTACGCCCCCACACTCCAGCGAGCATGAACTCACTTTCCGTGCAGGTGCTTTTTTTGTTGACAGTGAGACAGAAGCAGACAGAGAGAAAAGTGGAGACAGTGGAGTCATTCATTCATTAATTCTGCTAACCTGCAGCGACTATAGGTAGGGTTTCAGCAGGTTTCAACATGTCAAATTTAAGACTTTTTAAAGACCTTTTTAAAGTGCCCATATTATGAAAAAATAAACACTTTCTGGTGATTTGGGGTGTTCTTTTGCGTCTCTGGTGCTTCCACACGCATACACACTTTGAAAAAAATCCATCCATGCTGTTTTGAGTGAGATACGGTTTCTGAATGTGTACTGCCTTCAGTCTCCTGGTGAGCTGTTCAAAATCGGCTCGGCTTGTGACGTCACAAGCCCAAACTAGCTGGCTAACCGCAACCGTTAGCTCATAGCGTTAGCATGCTACCTCGTTCTCAATAGCAAAGCACTGCTACAACACACACAAGTTCACCATAATCTACAAAAGAACTATTTACATGTGCGCCCTCATTTAGAAGAAGTCTCCCAGCTAATCCTGCCTTGTAAATGACTGAAGTTGGAGAAACAGCTTTTCTTTTACTGTCTATGGAGCTAGCTGACATGATCTACATCTGAGCTAATGAGCATGTGCAATCAAAGATAGTACAGAAGAAGAAGAAGAAAAGAGGTCTCACTCTGTAGCTAAAACAGAAACCAGGTGAAAAGAGGAAGTGCAGCAGTGAGAGAGAGCTGTGCAGTACAACGAAAATATGGTGTTTTTTGAAAATTAAACCATGTAAACCTATTCTGGTACAACCTTAACATACAATTATGAAACTGAAAATAAGTATAATATGGGCGCTTTAAGACCTTTATGAATGAAAATGTAAGACCTATATCGGGACATAAAAGTACAAGGAAATGCAGAGTCACAAAAGTACTTAAATAATTAAAATTCAATGAAAGCGACAGAGTAATAATAATCCGTTAATGTACAGCAAATTCTTATTTGGAAAGAACTTCAAAACCAAAGAATAAAAAATAAAACATTTCAAAGAGCATTAAGGGTAGCGTTACATGGACGTAGGATGTAGACGTAGAACACAATACTTTTGAGAATTTAAGACTTTTTAAAGGCCTAAAATTTTGATTTTGGAATTTTAGACTTTTTAAGACCCCGCGGAAACCCTGCATAGGGAACACTTCCATACTGCTCATGTTTATGCAAGAAAATAATGAATATATATTGTACCCATCACACCTAAATTCTACACGTGGCCGAGGTCATCTTTAAATCTAAGCCCCAGGTTAAAGGCAGCGTGTCCGCAGGCCTTAAAGGACCCGTTCAAATGCTACAGAATGATCTCTGGCCTTCCTGTGAGTCCACCAGCTTCAGTAACAACTACATAGCCACCAGTTTAAAAAAGTTAGTGCAGAGACCCGCCCCCACATTCAGCCCCCACCGAGGCGAGGTTGGCAGAGATAAGAGACCTTCTGAGAAGACTCTGCAGCCGGGGGCCAACATGAGGTCATGTCTGCCCTCCCAAACACACACACACACACAGTGTGATCAGGGACGGGAGGGGGAGGCCGAAAAGAGTCCACTTAGCCGGAGGCAGAGTCCACTTGTTTTGCCCTACGGTCAGTTTTGGCAGCAAGATGCCAACCTCGAACTTTCCACACCCACAAGCTGGTTTGTGTTGTCCGACTACATCTTGTTATGAAAGCCATAATGAGGAGCTGTGAGAGGACTCGCCGGCTGCACCATCCTGGGCCGCAGAGCCTCAGAGTGTCCTCCAACAATGCTGCGGTAACATTTAAGTGCTGTGGTCAACACATACCGATCTACGCCCAAACAATTGTGCTCGCCACAACAGTTTTGTTGATTTTCTACTGGTGCCACTGCAGCTTTTAAATCATTTTTGCCTTTTTATTTTTACATAAAAACACACAGGGGGGACAAAACACAGATAACTTTGGTCTTGTCAATGGAACCATTTGGCAACTTTTTAAAAGTAAACTTTCCATTCAGAATCTTATTGGCATCCATTTTGGAGTCTCGTGCTCGCCATCCACTCTAAACGTAACGTTAGCCTGCTACTCTTTGGCCGGCTCGCAAGTCCAAACAAGTGTGTGCCGGTCTAGCTAGATCCGGTGTGGTGTTGTAGTTTTTCTGTTGCAACAGCATGTGAAAAAAACTACAAAGTCTGCTAGGCCAAAAAGAACGTTAATCTTGCGATTAAAAAAAACGATGTTTGTGTTAACGCCGTTAATAACGCGTTTAACTGACAGCACTACTTCTTAGAGAAAGAAATTTTTTCACATTTAAAACAAAACCTAATGGAGTCTTTTTGCAGACCAACAGACTATGTCACAAGAGTTGCCACTACATGAACATACAGACATACATTAAAAGGTGCACTATGACTTCCTGCGTGGTTTCAGCGCAATTTCATTTTTGTCTCAAATCGTAGTTATCTCTCCTTGACCCGCTAGCTGCCTGCCCCCTGAACACACCGTGAAAAAGCCCGGTCTCGGGAGACAACACAGGGCTCGTTAACATCCAACAAACACTAGGGGCACAGGCTGTGCACCAAAATTCAACAAACCACTCCAGCCAATCAACGACAAGATGGTTGGGGGAGGGGGTGGGGGTTAGTGACAGTTAGTCATGACAGTTACGGAAACATGGGGAGAAGGGCGAGCTTGCTCTCTTTTCTTTGGAATTTACTTGGAACGTCAACAGAAGTGTGACTTCATGCAGGAACTCATAGTGCACCTTTAAAAACATGAATCTTCAAGCTCACTAGATGTCATAGCTGGCATACTGTATACATATCAGTCAGGCTGCTAAGGAACGCTCATTGTGGGACTGGCTCTAGTGGCTGTAATTCTGCACCAAGGCTGAATTTGGGGCAAGAGACTTCAGATACAGTATTAGGGGACCACTAAAGCCTATATAAAAGAGACTTCAGATACAGTATTAGGGGACCACTAAGGCCTATATAAAAGAGACTTCAGATACAGTATTAGGGGACCACTAAGGCCTATATAAAAGCATCCAAAAAGCCACATGTCATAGGACCTTTAAAGCCTTGTTTATTCATGTCCTAATCAGAATCAGGTTTATTGGCTATGTGTGCTCTTGCATACAAGGAATTTGACTCTGGTTTTCAGCAGCGGCTTCTAATACTTACATATTCAGTGTTTTCCGAGGTTTGTGGAAGACATGTATTTGGGGTTTTGGGGTCCAACTTCGAGAAAAAAGTCATGCAATTTAACATCGCTTTGGACCGTTATTACCATTATCTGTGTTTAAAACGTTGTGTTTAAAGAAAACAACCATCTGAGGGTGAAGAAGAAGGGTGATTTACATGAAGATGAAGCCGAAATGGTAAGACACATTCAGGAACGGATTGAGACTCTTTATGGGGTTCTTTGTTCCGTATGACGAAACTACGAATGGCTCCCTGACGGTGTGATCCAGGTCACGTCCCGTCTGCTGCACGCTCTACCCAGGTGCCACCCCTCGCCTAAACCAAACAGAGGCTACATCTAGTCTACTACGTTTTCATTTTTAAGGTACGTTTTAAAACAAAAACAATCAATGTCATCGCCCATCCAGACTACAGTGCAACCCCAGAGTTTTTAAACCAAAACGGGGGTAGCAGTGTTTCCAAAATGTCTCAGTTTTAGTGTGAACGCGAAGCGCAAACGTAGCAAAAGATATTCATTTTTTTAAACCGAAACGTAGTGGATGCAGCAATAGTATTTCCCGTAAGTGAGAACAGATCTGACACAGACGATCCCCTGTTGTGTTGCACACACGAGAAAGGGAAATTCCGGACAATGTCGGGATCTGGTAGCCTGCGAAAACCCTGAAGAACTTCCGGCAAATTTGAGATTTGCTCTGCAAGTCAGTCTGGCCAAGAGCCCTTTCAAGCCCATTTCCAATTTTTCGAAACCGAGGCACCAATCACAACCGTTGTGGCGATGTCCATTAGTGAAAACAGCTAGAGAAGCAGAGAGTAAGAGACCGCAAAGTCAGGACAGACTCAAATAAAGACAAACAGGAGAGAAAAAAAACACTAAAAGAAACCGAGGAATGATAGAGGAGGTGTTTGTTAATGTGAAGTCAGACTCAGCAGGTGAACATACTTACCCCCCACCCACCCACCCCCTCCCAGTGTGAGGTAACCTTCACTGGCCAGCACAGTCCCAGCGGGAAGCCAGGGGGAAAATAAACCACCAGTCCAGATGACATCACGGTTGCTGTGGATCTCTTCATTAAAAAGGGAAAAGGTTTTGGAAGCAGCCGCAGCGTTGGCTACAGTAAGAAGAGACGATGAATGAGGAGGGAAAATGTTACAGGAGGGAGGTTCCTTTCTGACGGTGGGTCGCATTGAGAAAATGTCACACCTCCCTCCCTCATCCTCTTTCTCTCTGCAAAATGCCTGAGCCAGGATGAGCTAAAAGGGACACAAAAGGTTGGACTTCTCCTTGTTCTTTTCCTCAAACAAACACATATGGTTGTGAGAGGAAGACAGTAACGACGTAGGGGTGGGGGAAAAAATCGATACAGCATAGTATCGCGATATTTTTCGTGGCAATACTGTATCGATACACAGATGCCAAGTATCGATCTTTTATGACATATGTGTTGGTAAGTCTGTCTGCTTGACAAATCACATTTTGCAGCAATAAAATTTAAGTGAGATGACCAAACAGAGAAATGTATCTTTTTAGATAAAACAGATGTTGACAAAATTGTCCTTTTCGCGACATCATTTGAAATTAGGGGAAAATCTGAAGTTGGAAAAATGGTAATACATTGCAATATATCGCAGAATATTGCAATATGTTTAAAATCGCAATAATATCGTATCGAGACATAAGTATCGGGATGATATCGTATCGTGAGGCCTCTGGTGATTCCCACCCCTATAACGACGCAGGCCAGAGTTTGGGTGAATAGGAGTTAGGGCTGCACGATATTTTGTTTCATCGTCTACATCGCAGGACGTTGGCGCCAAGACTTTTTTGCTGGTTGATAGAAAAGTAAACTTTCACCATTCTCCTTTTACATGATTGTTACCGGCCGGCCCTTCCCCTTTAAGACAGGTGGTCATGTGACGTAACGTTAGTCCGACGGGGTTTATCGTTATGGGAAGTGATGCTCTCCGGTGTGTGGAAAAGCACCATAAGCAGCAGCTGCCATCAGTGATGCACATACTTTTCCATGGGTAGTGAAGCTACAGTTTTCAGTGTTTTATGTTCGCTGCAAAGACGAACTAAAATCACCTGATTAATGCAACGTAGTCACGACATCTCCCGGCCATTTTTCACCGCAGAAAGCTGCTACCAGCCAGGCTAAAGCTAATATAATTAGCCTAAAGAAACAAGGCGTCTGTCCCAGCTAACGTTACAGTTCGGCGCCGCGATGCTGGAAACATAACACTAATTTACAACAGCGGTGTCTGATATATCGTAATTTATTTTTGTGCATTAATTTGTGCATGCAGGCTCTGCATGCACAGCCAACCACCAATCACAATCTATGTTGATCAATTTATCAAACAACCAAAGCGGGCCCCGCTAGTCGACCACAACCTGAAATTTAGAGGAAGCAACATGCATGCATTATTAATATCATTCACTTTAGCCTGGATTGATAGTAGTATATGAATACAATGGTGTCGCCAAAGAATGCACAGTGCTGGAGCTGATACTATTCTAGCGTGGCAAACAACGGCATATAAGATTAAGGAATTGCTGTAATCGCTACCTGTAAGTGCCTTTTTTTTCTTTTTTTTTAATTGCAATATGCCTGTACGGTTGTCTGAATGTTGTACTTGTTTACATTTAAAAACAATAAAAAGTTGTTCACAAAAAAATGAATACAACGGGGTCATGTCAGTCAACCAGTGTATTTGACTACCTAATGTCCCTATCCAAAATCTCTTCAGAAGAGCAGTCACAGCGCTTACCTGCTTTGGTGTTTGTAAAGCATTAAAGTTCAACAAAGAATGGTTCACATTAGATCATTTCCTTTTTCATTTGTATTTTCTATGTAGATGCACTCCCCTACAACATCACCCCAGTAGTCGAGAATGATTTTTTTATTTCTAAATAGGGTTATTTATGTCATCTTCTAAAAATTTGTCTTTTTTTTCATAATCGCTAGATACAGTATATATATATATATATATATATATATATATATATATATATATATATATATATATATATCTATATACATATAGAGATATATATAGATATATCTCAGGAAAATCGTAATGTCAGTTTGTTCCAATATCATGCAGGCCTAATAATATGCTTCTGGAAATCTGCCCATCTGTTGACACGTCGGTTTCTAGAAGGAAGAATGTAATCATTTTGCTGGGAGGAGGAGGATCAGAGATGGATTCCAGTGATGAGAACTGAAATAAACTCGAGGGATTAGGTGGATTGTGGAAGTAATGAAGTCTTCCATGGCCGGCTCGAAGATAAACATCATCACTTTGTCACGGATAATATGAAACAGATTTGAGAGGGATCAGCTTCTCAAAAGTTGCTGGTACTAATTCACAAAGAATTCATAACGTATACATAGACGTCAAGGAGTGGTAAGAAAACGTTACGCGTGTCCTGTCTCCTAAATGGGCGTAGCCTCGTTTAAAAAAGGGACCTAAACGTCCTGTGGATGGATGAAAAGTTGTATTTGCATAATTTTCTTTTGCTAACATTAGATATTTAAACGGTAAAACATATTTAACATTAAGAAAATTAGTTTTGTAAGAAAATATATCTATTATTTTTTAGGTTTTGGTGTTTTTAGTGATACAGTAGTCTTCAAAATCCACCAGTCACTCATGAATAAATGATGGCACGAACACTAGGCACACACACACATACACACAACACACACACACACATTTAGACCAGCCTTTGGGAGGCAATTAGAATAATAAAGAGGGCTGAGGGGTTAAATGGCTTTTCATACAGCATTGCTACTCTGCCACAGCGATGAGGAAGCTCATTAAATGTCTGGCTTTGACCCAAATGCACAAAGAGGATGAGGAAATGAGTGTGTAATTCTCCGTGTGCTCATGTGTCTGCAGCGGTTCTTTCCCTGTGAGACAAAGTGACTCACTGGAAGCTTCATCATACTGTCAAATACTGGAGCTTATGCCTTGATCGGACTTTAAAACGTAAGCCCAATCTGTATTGTTTTCAACATTTAAATTTTAGATATTTTTCTCAGACAATAATTGTAGAATTTGGAGTTAAAGATGGAAAAATCTATTTTGTTTTTTGTATTTCCATGAACATATACTTCTGTTCAATATGATTAAAAGCTTTAATAAAAAATAACTCCAAAAGCTTCAATATTGATCAATAAAAGAACATTTAGGGGTTGTCAAGTCCAACTGAAATCCAAGAAGTCATCCCTTTGGCAAAGTCAAAAGTCACTAAGTCATTTGGAAATGTATTGTTAATATGTTTTACTACTGAATAGAAAGAAAAGAATCTTCTTTAAGGTCGGTGTGCTTGACACAAATTAGTCCTCAATGGCCACGCGGAGTCAAGAGCAAACTGTCCCGAGCTGTTTTCTCATACGACCACCAGACAACAGGGCCGGACATTGTTTTGCTATCACACATGTAGAGAAAAAAAAACAGGAGATTGTCCGTGTCAGATACCATCGCAGTCGGTTTAGAGCCGAGACGCCCCGACTCAGGAGTAGTTTCCTGTCTGTGTGTCCAGTGGGCTCGGCCACGGCCACGCCTCTTTAGGAGACTAGCGGCGGGTCCTGAGTGTGTTTATCCCAACGGGAGAAGTGAACGTGAACACAGATTATGAGTAGTCACCAAGTCAATATTGGACCCATTTTTCACAAGCTACATATCTCCAGAACATTCTGACTAGAGCCCGACCGATAAAGGATTTGTAAGGCCGATAGATACAATTTTTTGGTGTTATAAAAATCCGATATATATTTAAAAAAAAAAAAATCCAGAAATGCCCTCTGGTGGACAAACTATGCAACGCCAACACTCATAACATGGTTTAAGGGTGTTTCGTCCATTTTTATTTTATTTTTTAAATATTAATTTATCGGCCATTATAAATGGCAATACCGATATATCGGTCGGGATATAATTCTGACACTAAAAATGGCATTTTTCAGACGGACACATCAGGAGAAAATGAGTTCTCAAATTATTTTGAGACCTGTTTCTGTCTCAGGACCGAACTCTCGCGAGATCTGGCAACACAGAGAGGCTAACGTCAGCTAACGTTCGTGAACGCCCCAACAAAACTAATCTCTGTGATGTTAAATATATGTCTTTTAGCTGTGTAAATATCTAACGTCAGCAAAAGAACATAATAAATTATTTAAATATAACTTTTTATCCATCCACACAACGTTCAAACAAGGCCACGCCCCTTTAGCAGACAGGAAGTGTTCATGGTTTTCATACGCTAGGCGCTGTTTGAAATGCGCTCTCTTTAGTAGAGAGGATGAGAAACCAGCTAATTGGATTTTCTCAGCTCCACTCTGCTTAGCATAGACTCCATGCTCGTCCTATTCATGATGTAAACTGTCTGCTCGGGATTTCAAAGACACACAACTGGGGCAGAGGGTGTTTTGCCGGCCCCGAGCGGTGTCCTCGTTACGGCTTTCAGCGGCAGATGAAAGGAGGCTTTTTAGAGGAACGCTGAATACAGTTTATAGTTTATTCATACATTCAAAAAAGGCTGAATTCTTGTTTAATTGTGCCCACTGTGACATGTCTCATAATGGCACTATCAAAGCTGCGCAAACTGGAAACTACAGCTTGGGGAAAATGTTTTGGCTCCGTTAATCACCATTTGTATTTACAAAAAAATCCCCCCCACCCCCTCTCTTTTCCGCGTATTGATGCAGGAGCTCATTTCAGAGACATTTCACCAGCTAAACAAACCATTCAAAATCATTTAAAATTGCGTTATCATAATCTACTGCAGTGCCATCATTACATTTCTAAAATAGGGGTTAGGGTTCAAATATGCATATTCTTACACAATTTCAGCACACAAAATACACTGCAATAGACAATTTGGTAGGGCTGTGCAATTAATCGAAATTTAATTGTGATTATGATTTTGGCTCCCAATGATCACAGAACAGAATAATCGAGAAAAACAATTATTTAGCTCATTACGTTTTGCAAGTAAGCCCTTATTTTCTCTTGTGTTTTGAATTAAAAAATAAAGTTTAAATAGGAAAAGTATTAAGGTAAATTTCACAGTTATGTTTTTTTTTTCTTGTAAATATTGTATAATTTATTGGTCATGAGATTCCATTCTGTCTACAGATATATTCTGTGACGTGAAACTGAAAAAGCTGGATGTAAAAACGCATCATCTGATCCAAAGAAAATAACATTGTGTGCATCCCGTGCAGAAATACAGAAGAACCTCTGGCTCTGGAGAGGTCTTGTGCTGCGAGCTGTGAAGTTTCAAAATCGAAATAACACCGACTTTGGCAGCACAAGTTAGTGGAGCCATGAAAGAAGGAGATGCCTTTAAAAATATCAGAAAGGTATGCAGCTTGGACCAAAGCGAACAGCCCGTTCAGCGCCGATATCCAGCCATTTAACTCAGGTTTTTATTTGCCAAGACTCTGAGGATTACAACGTGTTACATCTGGCAGCATAAAGCCTGCTGGATTCAACATTGAGTCAGAGAGGGGGGGGGAGGGGTTAGATGGGGAGATGTTAACCGTTAAACTCCATCTCCCACCTTAATCAGAGCAGAACTCAGTCTCAAGACCCCGTGTCAAAACTAGTTGAGGTGCACCAAGTCTACATCGACGACGCTCCACTTCCCGGATTGTTCAGGTGCCGCCAAAAATTCCTCCAGATGTCCCAAATTGTCAGCCGGATGTCTGTCACCTTTCACTTTCGTTGTGTTGTAATTCTAACCTCGGGTGGATTTGTGAGGACTATGGTTAACTGCTCCTCAGATCTCTGCAGGGTAAATCCAGACAGCTAGCTAGACTATCTGTCCAATCTGAGTTTTCTGTTGCACGACTAAAACTACTTTTGAACGTACACATGTTCCACCAAAACAAGTTCCTTTCCGAGACTATTTTGCAGCATTGCTTAGCGGCGCCAAAGACGATTGTGATTGGTTTAAAGAAATGCCAATAAACCAGAGCACGTTTTTCTCCCATCCAGGAATGCTGTGTGGACTAGCCAGACCTTCCTCCGCAGCGCTGTGGAGGAAAGCAGTCTGGCAATGCAAGACTAAGGTGCACTAGAACCTGATGTGTCCCAGCAGATAAAACGAGGACAAAACGAGGACAAAACAAAGTGACGTGTGCAAGATGAGATCATTCATTTAACCCTAATTCACACTTGAGAGATCATTGACAGGCAGCCCTCATTTACAATGACAATGAGTTACAAAGACAAAGAAAACTTACCAGACTGTTGTAGCTGTTCTCTTATTTGCTTTTACCCACTTAGTCATTACATCCACATTACGGATGATTATTTATAAAAAATCTCATTGTGTAAATATTTTGTGAACGCACCAATAGTCAACCCTACAATATCGTTGCGGTATCGATATCGAGGTATAGTCTGGAGGTCCAAAATCAGATTTTCTAAAATGTCCAAAAGGCACAAGTGAGTTGATTTTAAGAAAAGCATTGGATGTATTTTGTCCGACGGGTCAGGTGCACTAAAAACTAAAAGCAGGGAGGAAGGGGGGAATGAGTCTGTGTTACCTTATTTGACAGAAATCTATGTATTTACCGGTTATCTCTGACAATTTGATAAACAAATTATGCTTGAGTTAATAAAACCCCAATTATCAAAAGTGGTTAAAAAAGGTAAAATTTAAATAAAATCACCAGGAGAGTCCGATATATGGAGACAAAACTGCTTGTTCAACGGTTGTTTGGTGAATTGCTGTTAAACACATTCAGAGAGGATTTGTATTGCTGTTTTTATTCTCAATCCTTTAGTGCTGGCTACAACCTATTGGGGGGGGGTGCCAAAAATTCCTCTATGCAGGAAAAAGCCTGACATGTTTTCATCATCATCTTCAGAAAAAGGGGTGCGAGATGTTCTGGCTTTTGGGTCCAACGACACCGGCCTCTCACGCTACTCACAGGAACAACAATCAAGCGCTTTCATTAAAAACGCTCCACTCCGGCATCCAACCGGCTGCTGGAATGGAATCCATCTTCATAATTCGTCGTGGCAAGCCATTGCTTATCCAAAAAGCACAGACAGGCTCTCTCAGGTTACGTAATACAAAGCCAGCGTGCTACATTATTCCCACAGGGGTGCTGCTGCGCCGACTGCCAGTATAAACGTGTGGTTTGGTCGCTGGGTTAGCGCGTCTGTTTTCAGTCTCGGCCTCCTGGCTGCCTGTCAGAAGATCAGTGAACACGGAGAGGAACAGAGTGTTTTCAAAAGTCTCCATGTTGGTCCTGAAGTGACGTGACCCTCCAGCCGCACCACATCCCGGGTCCTCGTTACAGGGCAAGGGGGGTCAGCAAGGGTATTTTAAGTTACGCAAAACAAGCCTCTTTTCATTCCTCTGAGTTTATTTTTTTAAGTAGGCGTTCTGGTATTGTTTATCTTTTGTTATCTTAGTTTTCTTTACTCTTATCTTATTTATAATTTTTTGCATATCTCTTGTATTCTCTGTATGTGGGCTGTGTCGTTGTAACTTGCTGCTGAGAACAGTAACTTCCCAGTTTGGGATTAATAAAGTCCACATATACACATATATATATATATATATATATATATATATATATATATATATATATATATATATATATATATATATATATATATATATATATATATATATATATATAAGTTTATTTTAAATTATTTTAATTCTGTTTCAATTAATGTCTTCTACGTTTTCCCATTTGCTTTTTTACTACTGGATTTAAATTTTTTGCTCTACACATACACATTATTGTTACATTACCCTAATTAGCATTTTAGCAAGCTAATACCCCAAATGAAGGTATAGCACACGTTTGTGAACTAAGCGTAAAAAAGGGAAAACTAAGGTAAGCAAAGATCTTATCTTTTCAGTTCCTCTACATATTTTTATTGACAACAAATCCATCAAAGGATCCAAACTCAAAAATATAGGCTACATAGAATAATGCAAGCTTTATCCTTTAAGAGGATGTGGTAAATGTTATTCAGGGACATTTGAATGAAAACCTTCACTTTTAACCACATATTTTGCATACATTATGCAACACTAACAGGGAATGTCAGTAGTCTGGCTCTCTCAGCCGCCCAAAGACAAAACAAAGCTAAATTAACCTAATTTACTAAATTCAAATGCAGCGTGTCAGATTATATTGTCTTTTTCAGAGGTTCAGTTAAATTCCTTTGCTCGTCAATCTGCCAGTGCATGAAAGCATAGCCTACTTCTTGAATTTAACAGAACATCCAGATACACAGAGACAGAGAGAGAGAGAGAGAGAGAGACAGACAGAGAGAGAGAGAGAGTGTGTTTGGCTGCAGGTGATCAGCCCCTAACAGCTCTGCTATGACTCAGGATAAACAGATGGAAAAAGAGCGTCTGATAGAAGGAGGGAGAGAAGAAGCAGAGGTTAAGAGAAGGAGGTTGATAAGAGGTGAGCCAACAAGATGATGGAGGGCTAAGCCAGAACACAAACACGGACGTTATTGGTGTTATTGATGGGCATGTGGGCGGTTTGGCACAAATCCACAGACTGCTGGAATGAAGGTATAAGGACAACGATAATGATCCCTGAGGTCTCTGCCTGTATAAAAAGAAGGTTTTTTTGACACTGTCCATCAAATTGTTGAGTCTTTGTAAATTATAGTGTGGTCTAGACCTATTCTATCTGTAAAGTGTCCTGAGATAACTCTTGTTATGATACAATAAATAAAATGAGTGTGTGTGCTTGTGTGAAGTTACGATGGTTTCTCCGTTCCCAAGTTCAAGCTCTTCCCAGCTGGCGGCCTCTGTGTTATGAACACACTGTTTATGACATCATTCCAGTAAAATCAATAAAGTACTATGCACTGTGCAGCTTTCTTTTATGCCTCGGCGCTCGTAAAATGTTTTACAATCAGCGTGCCTCCCTGCAGTACAAACAGGACACGTGAAAGGGCAACGCACACACTGACGGTGTACAACACGCATCAAAACACCGGCCTCTCTCGTGGTTTTTTGAGTATGCCAGTATGCAGGCTCCGACACATGCGCATCAACACAAAGATACTAGGGCTGGGTTAAAAAAAAAAAAAGGTCATTTTACGATTCAAATCGATCTTCATTTCAGTGATCTGATAACGATTCGTAAAATCTAGAGATTGATCTTTTAAGAGCTAGAGTGAAGATATATTGGTGTCAAATGAAACTGGACGATCTAAGGAATCCATGTCAATGAAAATAACGCCCCAAAGTTGGAAGAGGTTTTGGCGAGGGAAAAACTGCCTTGGCCATTTTCAAAGATGTACTGTCCGTAAATCCAAGCTACGCCAGAACTACCTTAGCAAAAAAGAACAAGATGGTAAGCTTAAAAACATGGAGTGGCCAGCACAGTCACCAGACTTAACCCTATTGAGCTGGTTTGGGATGAACTGGACAGAAAAGTGAACCTACAAGTGCCACACATTTATGGGAACTTAAAGTTGGGAAGAACTTTCTGAAGAATATTTGATTTCCATTGTAGAAAGAATGCCACGAGTGTGTTCAGCTGTTATATCTGCCAAAGGGGGGCTACCAGTACTTTGATGAGTCAAAAATTTCGAATACATTTTGGTTTATAAATTGATTCCATGATGTATTTTTTAACTTAAATTGTTCCATTCTTTCATTTCAGAGTACAATAAGACATTGAACTGCATGAATTTCAATAAAAACCTGGAAAAATTGGGGTGTTCTAAAACTTTTGACCGGTAGTGTAAGTCTTTAGGTCTCCGTCGGCATTAAACCCTCGGCTCTGTCTCTACGTAACTGCTCTGGGGGATCTACTGTTAACGACAACATTCATATTCTTTTTTTAAGATTCTTTTTTGGGGCTTTTCCCTTTATTATAGTAACAGTAGATTGTAGGGCTGCCACCTCTTAGTGGATTAGTCGACTAATCGGTCGTTTTGGTCTTAGTCGACTAAGATTTCTTTAGTCGATTAGTCATTTTTTATGCTTATTCATGCTTAATTACTTATTTCCAAGAAACGTCTGAGCACATTTATGGTAAACACATGATTTAAAGTGGTGCTTTTGCAGGATTAATTGTGGAGAAACTCAGTTTTACAGATGGTTAATTAACTACATTTATATTGTGATTTTCTAGTCTTAACCACCTCTCAAAGCACACAGCTCTGTCAATTAAATCAACTAATCGATTAGTCGACAAAAACGTATAAGTGTTAGTCGACTAAGAATTTCTTAAGTAGAGGACAGCCCTAGTAGATAGATGAAAGGGGGAGAAAGATGGGGGATGACACGCAGCAAAGGGCCGCAGGTCGGATTCGAACCCGGGCCGCTGCAAAGGACTCAACCTACGTGGGGCGCACGCACTTACCGGGTGAGCTGGAGGCCACCCCAACATTCACATTCTTAATAATGCGGCAGTGTAGAGAGAAAACCAGAAAATGTGGGGATGCATGTCGTTTTCACACAGCGTCAGATTTAAAGAGTAGACAGTAAATCTTACAGACACAGCTCTGAAATAAATACCTCGACATTTTAACTGCACTGTCTGCAGGTGACTCTTAGTTAGTTTACACCTGCCATCCATCTAACACTGGAACGTGTCAGGAACAGGCCTCAGCACGCAGCATGGCTGATCTGAGTAAAAAGCTCTCTGACTGAACACTGTACAGTAACTCGCTGGCCTACTCCTCGCTGCTCGCCTGTTTAATTCCCCAAGGATTATAGTGATATTTTAACCTAAATGCTTTAATCTTGGCAGTGTTTCTGGCATGTGTGTGTGTGCGTGCGTGTATCATGATCAAACAGTTCAGCTCAGTCACATCTGCAGGCCCAGATTACTTCCGGTGAAACTAAATGATAATCTGAGAGCCAGCGGTTGAAAGCACCGGGGTGAGAGTGTGAAAAACGAGGTCACAATAGAGCCACTCAATTCTCAAGTGTGGGCTTTCATCACTATCTAAATAACTTCAAAAAATGAAGCTGAGTGATGTTAGGTTTTTCATACCTTTATGCATCCGACCTGCTCTGCTTCTACACCAGCCAAAACTGAAAAGAAAAGTAATACATCTCTGATGTCAGCCTGTTAAATGTGAATATTGTTCTAGTGTCTTCTCTCCTCTGGGACAGTAAACTGAATATCTTTGAGTTGTGGAAAAAACAAGACATTTTGAGGACGTCACCTTGGGCTTTTTGAGAAACACTGATGCACGTTTTTCACCATTTTCTGACATTTTACAGAGCCAAAGGACTAGTCGATTAATCCCAGAAAAGTAGTTGCAAATTAATCGACTATGAAAATAAGGGTTAGTTGCAGCGCCAGTAGTGTTCTAAGGGGGATTTAGGTAGATAAGAGTCCATGTTTAGGGATTGTTTGGAGTGTTGTGTTTGTGCTGCGGCTGAGCCACAGGAAGCAGGATGTTTTGTGGAAGCTCCTTAACTGGCCACAGCCCAAAGGTTAACCACCCCCCCGAATCGGGATAGGGAGGGGCATGCGGTGGCCGCCGCAGCAGCAGCGACTTCAACAAACACGACGCGAACACACACGCACACGCACACACACACACACACACACACACACACACACACACACACACAAGACGGCTCCCACGCGTCGTTTGATTTACACTAAGACTCGGTACATGGAACGGTCACGCCCACTCAAACACACAAGCCAAGCATGTCGTGAACCGTGTATTGACAGTGTGTGTGTGTGTGTGTGTGTGTACAGTGATCACCGCGGCATGAAACAGATGCAGAGTTACAGAGCCTTCACGTGTCCTCCTTCTCCCAGTATCAACAGGAGCAGCATCTGGCCTCAGACCAGCATCCAAAAGCACTCCGTGACAACTAGGGCCGGGTACCGTATTCAATAGCCTACTTCTTAGTAGGGTCGGGCATCGAGAACCGATTCCTACTTGGAATCGTTTAAAAAAAAAAAAAATTACGATTCCAGTGGAGTCGTTTCTTTATTGGAATCCTTTAGAGGATTTGGTTTCAAATCCGATCATGGCTTCCCAATTTAACACGCGCTTGTTGTGTTGCAGCCTTGGAGCACAGTAAGTGGTGCACTAGTGTGGCGTCATTTTACGCTGAAAAAGCTGTGAAACCGCAAACCACCACTGAATCAAAATAAAACTTTCCTCTTATCTGTGAAAATAGACATGTGACCCGTTTCTATTCCACCCCCCAAAGAATCTGAATCAGAATTGTTAAAATCCAAACGATGCCCAACCCTACTTTTTAGGCACAGACCAAATTGCCTCTAAAGTACTAAGTATCGAAAAATGCCTCATCATTCAATACCCAAATTCAATGCCTAAGGAGTCAATCTCATCAGCGTCAGTGAGCCAATCAGCACGCAGCGTGCTTCTACCAACATCTGATAATGTCCGTGATCGGCTGTCTAACGTTCCAGGAAAAGCTCTACGTTACACAGAGACACAGGGGGGCACCGAGTGGGAGATGAAACATAAATCAAAAGATTTTTGCCGTAATGTGTAATGTAGTAATTTATTTCTGATTTATAAAATTGGTATCCCAGCCCTAGTGACAAATAGCCTAACCTATTAATGTTAGCGTAACCTAATCTTTATCTTACACTGTGCAGAAATACCGGATTTAAAACAGAGTTAATAGGCATGAAAAAAAATCAAATGCTGACTTAGTAGAGCCCAGTAGAGCTGGGCAATATATCGATATTATATAATAATCCCGTAATACCGTGATATGACATCAAGTGTTGTCTTTTCCTGATTTTGAAGGCTTCATTACAGTAAAGTGATGTCATTTCCTGATCTTACCAGACTGTTGTAACTGTTGTATTATTTGCCTTTACCCACTTAGTCATTATAGCCACATTACTGATAATTATTTATCAAAAATCTCATTGTGTAAATATTTTGTGAAAGCACCAATAGTCAACACTACAGTATCACTGCGGTATCGATAAAGATATTTGGTCAAAAATATCGTGACATTTGATTTTCTCCATATTGCCCAGCCCTAAAGCAAAGTTTCTACAGATGTTTCTCCAGCTTGGGGTCAGGACCTGACATGATTTCACTTGATATGCATATCATGGAGTAACAGAAAATTCGTTTTACACTATTTAATTCATTTGAAGCTTCCTCGATGCTCTTGAAATTGGAATATTTAGGTCCAGAATTCACATGACTATTTACATAACTGCACATGACCCAAATAAATTATGCAGAGTGGATGGTTGATATATTTACTAATGCTTATGTACGTTTTGAAAGCAATCTGAAACCTTTTTCCAGGATTAAATGTGGTTGTTGTTTTGTTGATTTATGGTAAACTTTATGTACTAAATTTCAACCATAGGAGATTATGTCTTTCAATGCCTCTGGCTGTGCTCTTTGGATATAATTTATTGCTGCTATACTTAACACCATGATTGAGCCACCATCTGTGCGGTAGTCGTAACACCTTGAGCCCCCCGGCCATGTTGACCCTGTACTCTGACTTCATACAGCCCACCTGCCGCACCCACTTTCACTACATTTCAATGCACTAAACAGGACCAAAATGCTGTAAATTCTGCATCCACACTAAGATCTATTCCGTGTGCATGAATGCTTCATATACAAGGCTCGATGTGAGGTCTATTAAAAGGGCCTCCCTGTTATTATCCAGGGGTTTTCCCTGCATAGAAGAGTTTTTGGTGGCCCCCCCATAGAGGTTTTAGCCAGCCCCAAAGGGAAATCAGTGCCAAAATGAGAAGAACTGAAAAAAGAAATAGCAATTGAAATCCTCTTTGACGGTGTTTCATAGCAATTTACCGAACAACAGTTGATAAAGCAGAGCATAAACTTGAATAGGAGCGCTTATGTCACTTTGATCGTCCAGAGTCTGGCTGTGTCGGACTCTCTCAGGGATTTTAACGGTGGCATTTAAATATTACGTTTTTTTTAAGCAGTTTTGTTGATTGGGGTTTCACTTGCTCAAGCGTAATCAACATTTTTGTTCTTCAAATTGTCAGAAATAACAGGCAAATGCATATAGATTTTTGTCAAATAAGGTAACACAGACTCGTTGCCTTTACTGTAATGTAAAGGCAAATAATCTTGAATTAATCCAAACAGGGAATATATTGACTGATAATGAAATTAGCGTTGGTTGCTTGCAGCCATGCTTCCTTCTACAGTGACGTTATGTAAAGATGTGTT
The DNA here is from genome assembly GCA_025617405.1 of Perca schrenkii. Classification (NCBI taxonomy): domain Eukaryota; kingdom Metazoa; phylum Chordata; class Actinopteri; order Perciformes; family Percidae; genus Perca; species Perca schrenkii. The sequence goes on from CM046795.1 coordinate 35,746,036, forward strand.
CTCTTCAAACAGCAGCAGCGAGTGTCAAACCTGCAGGTCTCTGCTTGTAGCATTCCAGCTTCCCTCCATCTGTCCTGACCGCGCACTCAAAAGGTCACACTGCAAGATAACACACACTCAGGGAAACTAGATAACCACACACACACACACACACACACACACACACACACACACACACACACACACACACACACACACACACACACACACACACACACACACACACACAGTAACTCAAGGGACACAACAAAACCCTTTTTAACAGAGTGACGAGTGACAACTGACACACACACACACACACACACACACACACACGTTGCAACATTAACATCGAGACACTAGGTCATAAAAGTCCCCTGAGCCCTGGACAGTTTCCTATTTATTAGTTTAATCTCAGCTTTCAATCTCTGCATAGCGCCACGTTAACAAGAGTTACAAATAGACAAATAGACGTGACAAATTCATATTGCCTCACACAGTAAATATTTTGGTATCACACACACACTCTTACACGTGTCATCGTGTTGACGGACGGGAAATGTATCCTTCTGTGTGAAGAAATCTTGACCTTTTATTAGAGGAAAGGTTTTCCTGTTCCTGTCCTTCACTTTTATGGCTTAGACTACAGCTTTGTTATTGTGACCTCAATCTTTGGTGATGAGTCAGAAAATTCACGAAATGCAACGTGGTCCAGGGGGATTGAGAAACGATGACAAACTCGCACTGTTTCCCCCGCCATTGATCTCATAACGACATCATCTGAAAAGGGATTTTATTGGTCAAATGCTGGATTTTTAAACGACAACTTGCAAACTAACTGACTGGTTCACAAACGGATTAATTTTGTGCAAATATCTCCCACATAACCACATAAACTGATGTAGAAATACTTAAAACCAGGAGCATCGTGCTTGTGACCACAGCAGTGGAATATTATTCAAGGCTTTTGTTTTTATTCCCAAGTTACATTTTCCAGCATGAGTTTTCAAGTTAAGATTGGAAGCACAGCGGTAACAATCCAACTATTATAACTCATAACTCATGAGTCCATTTCTTATTCTCCCATGCATCAAGGAGCACACTCTTCATTAACCCTCGTGTCGTCTTCCATTCGACCGAGCAACGTCCTCCCTCTCAGAAAATCAACACTTTTTGACGTTTTTGTCCCTTTTTTTCGACACTTTCTGCGCTTTTATTCAATGTTTTTCGGCACTTTTTTGACGTTTAACGCTTCTCTTCACCACCATGTATGAACACCACCAACGCCAACTCATAACTAGTTTTACACTTATTACTTATTTTTGGAATTCATGGTCAATAAAAAACCTCATTTATAATAAATTCTTGAGTTAAAAAAGCAGAAATTATGAATTATTCAGACTCATATTAAGGAAAGGACAATCACGTTCAGTCGGGAGACCGTTTCAAAACATTTCAGTTTTTTTTTTTTTTCTGAAAATGCTAAATAATTTAACCAAACACCCAAAATTGAATGAAAGTAGAGATCTGATCTTTTGTCGTACTTACGCACCACGTTGTATGGCATCATCGGTGTAATTTTTAGGGGAAATCCAAATTAGGCAGTTAAAAAGAAACCCATATTTCTGATATAAACATTTAGACACACAAGGGTTAACTTAATTTGGTGTTTGTGAGAATAAACTCTTGATGCCCCATAGTCACTGGCTTCACCTGAATGCAACCCAAAAACATGTAGTTGCTAGCCTGTTAATTGGGCGGTATGATGGACTACGGCACCATCTACACTACCACCTTTTGGGGTCTGGAAACCAAAAACGTCCTAAAACGGAGACATTTGGACACACGGATGCCTACTCTGGAGCAGGGCTGCCACCTCTTAGTCGATTAGTCAACTAATCGGTTGTTTTGGTCTTAGTCGACTAAGATTTCTTTAGATGATAAGTCGTTTTTTATGCTTATTCATGCTTAATTACTCATTTCCAAGAAACTCATGAGCACGTTTCTAGTAAACACAAGATTTAAAGTGGTGCTTTTGCAGGATTAATTGTGGAGAAACTCAGTTTTACAGATGTTTAATTAACTACATTTATATTGTGCTTTTCTAGTCTTAACCACCTCTCAAAGCGCACAGCTCTGTCAATTAAATCAACTAATCGATTAGTCGACAAAATCGTAGAAGTGTTAGTCGACTAAAAATGTCTTTAGTGAGGACGCATGTCAGTCAGTGTTATCGGTTAGGTAGGCTTACAGACCTTTCAGTAACAGCTCCACATCGTCCTCGGTCCAAGATAAGACATCCCTGCTGTTACTTTTCACCGTTGCTGTTCTGTCTCCACAGAATTTTCTGTATTTTCAACTTCTACAACCGTGATCTTCCCCCGCAGAGTAACGTCAGCTTCCCGTTTACACCGGCACACGCACATGCCCAGCGTGTGTGAAAACGGACATGTGAAATGTGTTTGTCAGACGTGTTAATACGGACGGCTTAAGAATGAAAACGTAGCAGTGTTAGATGTAGTCTAGGACCACAGGACAGCAGCGGGGAGAAAATAAGATACAAAGGGTGGAAGAAGAAAAAAAAAGGTGCAGAGGAGAGAGACGGGGAAAAGACAATAGAGAGGGGGAGGACATTGAACATCTAGTAAAGGTTCTCTGAGTGAACAGGAGAGTATTGTGACATTTAGCTCAGTGTGAAATCAGCAAATCACTCCGATTCAATGACTGGAGGGGAAGGGGGGAGGTTGAAATGGAGAGGCATAATGTGGCACTAAGCAGGGGCCCTGTGATGGATTTTCTTCATTAAAGGATGTTCTGTTAGAAGCTAAAAAAAACAAAAACAGGCTCTAAATCTCGCTCTCTTTAAGTCAAAGTTAGGATTTTGGATTGTTACAAACTCCAACACAAAACTGTGTTTAAATGCTTTAAGCAATTATTTAATAAATTTGAAACTTTCATCATAATGCTAACGACATGTATCATTACTTTTGCTCAGTAATTAATACAGAATACAAATATCCTACACACACACACTTTTAATTCAATACATTTATTTTGCGGTTTTTTATATATGTATGTATTTTTATTTTATTAGTTAGCATAAATTTAATGTTGTCTTATTACTTTCTCTGTTTTTTGTTCTATATGATGTTATGAAATTTTAAAATTATTCAGGTGGAGGCTTCAAATAAGCCCACATTTCTGGGGATCAATTCTTAACGTAATGTTAATGTTAACATGGTGCATTATAAAAAAATATTCGAGGGTTGCTTCTTGCTTGTACACTTCTAAAGCATAAGTTCTGTGAGAATGTCTTTTATATCCAAGAAAAACCCTTTCCTAACCGGATTCATGTCGAATCAGGATCGAATCAATTCAAGAAATCATTGGAGATACCCAGCCCTATTTGAGTGATTTATTAATTTATTATGAAATAAGTTAAATTTCTCTGATGTCAGCTTGTTAAATTTGAATAGGTTTCTAGTTCCTTCTCTCCTCTGGGACAGTAAACTGAATATCTTTGAGTTGGGGACAAAACAAGACATTTGAGGACGTCATCTTGGGTTTTTTGGAAGCACGGATTAACTTTTTTGTGTGTGTATATATATATATATATATATATATATATATATATATATATATATATATATATATATATATTTTTTTTCTTACATTTTATAGAACTAACAACTCCTCCATTAATCCAGAAAATTATCAACAGATTAATCCATAATGAAAATAATCGGTAGTTGCGGCCCTAATCTAATTTTGGTCGGATTGATGATTCATTCTTTGAAGTATGATTTCTATGTTTCTATGTTTTAATATCATATATTGGCAGTCATATTGAAAAAATGTTCAGACAATACACAGCCCTACTGGAATGATCTCAGAGTCTGTTCCCAGATTGACTTTTCCCCCCCCCCTGACAGTAGCCTCGGCTCTTTGCTCTTTCCTGTTCATTAGGTATCTTTTAGGTTAACCATTAAACCTGCTTCTCCCCTGCGATGATACGGTACAGTGGTTTCCTTAAACCGGCTATGTGCAATCAGAGTGCAGCTGCCGTTGAGCCAGAACGACCTCTGGGACTCTGCAGCTGATCGCCGTCCCAAGCGCTGCACTGGCCAAGGGGCTGATTGATGGAGCCCAAATGTCTACTGTGTGCCATTATAGGGTTCCTAGAAGGGCGGTAATGGGGTGGCTCAGATGCAGAGGGTGATGACATTAATTATAACACCCTCATTAACTAGAATTATAACCTAGAAGGGCCCCATATATCAATGCATAAAAATGGCATTTATTACTGTGCAGCCGGTGATAATCATGTGGTAGTCTGTGTTGAGCTGTGGGGGCGGGAGGAATTAAAAACGTCACACAAGATGACACAAAGGAGACGAGACAAAGAGTTTAATCTTTGCTCGGATGTGTGCGGGGTTCAAAATAAGCGCCTTTTACCAGCCTAAGGGTTTTTTTTCCCACTTTTCCGGTCCGGCAAGTAAAAAATTAAAAAATAAAAAATAAAAAAATAAAAAAATAAAAAATAAAAAATAAAAAATAAAAAATAAAAAAATAAAAAATAATAATCTACTTGCCCAAAGGCAATTTTTACTGGCCCCTATAAAAAAATGTCAGAATTTTTTTTGGGAAAGAAATAGACAAAATGCCAAACTTCAAAAAGCATGAAAAAACATATATTTTTAAAAACATCAAAAAAAGTCAAAATGTCAACAAAAATGTCAGCAACGAAAATTAAAAAAATTCTTGACTGTTGAAAGCATCAAAAGATTGTTGAAAAAAAAAATGTAAAGCATCAAGTGCCAACTCATTTCTTGATTGGCCAACGGCTTATTCAAATGAAATAATTATGAAACGATGATGCCCCGGGCCATTGGGCAACCCTTACTGTTGAACCCTGGGATGCTACATTTACTTCACTCACCGGCCAAAAAAACCCAATGGTAACATATTGAGTGGCTGATCAAATTTATAACATTTACTCGCCATTTGGCTGGTGGACAAAAAGCTTAATTTTGAACCCTGGATGTATGTAGGGCTCAAACCAGGGCTTTGAATGAAACTTTTTTGATCAGCAGCCAACATGGCTAGTAGATTTTCAAAGTTACCAGCCAATCAGATTTTCCACTAGCCATGTTTTTTTTTTTTTGTCCCCTGTCCCTGCAGCCTTCCTCTTTTGCTCTTCTGGTTTCTTAACTCCCGAAAAATATCTCCACGTTTGTTTATTTTTTTTTCCTAACTAACTTCACTTTAATCTCAGATCCTCTGGTTTGTTTCGCACCGTTTCGCTCGTCTTCTCGGTTTCACCGTAATACGATGGTTGTATGGAACGTCACGGCATGGTATTGTCAGATAAATACTACGTTTCAAAAGCCAAACACCCACACAAAACCGCCTAAATTTCTTTCTAATCTGGCAACATTTCTGCATTGTTTCCTCAGCCGGGCCAATTCAAACGGACGCAGTATAATTTGCTTCATTTATCACCGGCCAATGCTAGTAACGTTACAATGTCACCCGCCAAAGTTCTTTTTTACCTGCTTTTGGTGGAGTGGCAGGTGTTAATTTAAAGGGATACACCATCGTTTGTTGAAATAGGGCTTATCATGTTCTCCCCTAGCTGGAGATAGGTGGGCCAAACAATTTTTTTGTGTATGCATTGTTTTAGTCCGGTGCAAGCCACCGCTAGTTAGCTTAGCGTAGTGAATGGAATCCTATGTTGCCGGTTAGCATGTTGTGAGTAAAAGTGAGCCAACAAAAGACAAAAAAACAACCTAATTACTTGCACTGAGACAAAAAAATGCGTTGGCCCACCTACTGTATCTACAGCCAGGGTAGACCATGATAAGAACTATTTCAACAAACGGTGGCATATTCCTTTAAAGCCCTCCCTGCAATTGACGATTATTTTCAATGTTGATTAATCTGTGGATTATTTTCTCGATTAATCGTTGCAGCTCTACATTAGATGCCTGCTTTTAGTTGGGGACACATTTCAGTTAAAGTAGTCCCTCTGAAAAAGACACCGCAGGTTGTAAGAAAGTCCCTTTCACACATTTGGTGAATGTCAAGAGACGGCAACATACAGCATATCATATGTAGGGCTTACATTCTGTCGGTCCTACTGGTATAACAACTGCCTGGGGAAGAAACACACACACACACACACGCTCACACACAGCCTGTGATTTGACGATGATGACAGCAGGCGTGACGTAGCCTGCTGATCCGATAGGGATGATGTGATTTTTTTTTTTAGGCAGAACAACCAGACCTAAATCTGCTAAAACACGGCCTCCGTTCCTGCATAAAACCTCCGAGAGCTCCGGCTGGAAGCCAACGAATGCAGGAAGGGAACGCTGATCACATCAACTGCAGAGCCAAGTAAATGTGCTAGCTGATGTAGAAAATATGAAATGTTTAGATAGCAGTGTTCAGACTAGGTGTTACTAAGACAGACTCCAGCTTTTTATTCAGTCAAACATTAAAACCCCTCCGAGGCTCCTCTGACAGGAACATCCACGGCAACAAATACAAGATTTCTGAGGTTTCTGTCGGATCTTTTTTCATCCGCCCAGCTGTTTTCCTCCTTATATTTCTCACACCGAGGTAACGGCCCTCAAAAAAAAAAGGTTAAGGTTTTCTTTATTTAAAAATAAAGAAAATCTGTCAACATTTTAACATCATGACTCTACAAAGTTCTTAAGGCTGCCTTCTTGATTAGCCTAGTTCTCTTTAGGCAATTAGTCATTTTTATGCTTTTTTTCCCAATGCTGAATGATTTATTTTCAAGAAACTTGTGAGCACATTTCTGTTAAACACATTTGAAGTGGTTGCTTTTGCATGATTCTTTGTGGAGAAACTTTGTTTTACAGATGGTGAATGGACTGCATTCATACTACACTTTTCTAGTCTTAATGACCTAAGCTATTGTTTAAATACCCTTCTTTCCATCTTGTGGTTGTTTGTCGTTTTAACAGTTTACTGGTGAAAAAGGTTATAAAGTTCTCATTACATGTTTGCTAAATAACTTAATTTTTACCGTATGGCCTCAGGAATAAACAAGCCGTTCTTTAATGTCGCCGATTGTCATTTTACGATCTTCCTTCTCTTTTTTTAATCCTTTAAAAAACATTTGACAAACTCCCATTTCTCTAGAGACTGTAGCTGTAGCTGCAGCATGTTGATTGACATGTCTTAATTATGTAAAGACATGTTCAGGGAGTTCAGATAGAGCCTGTATCAGGGACATACTTAGTTCAGTGTGTTATGTCACTATTTTTGGTAGCCGACTGTACTTAAATGGCCAGTGTGTACTTTATTTTCTTTATTCATTGAAGCCTCTGTGTTTACAGGCTTGTGGTGATGCGCAATGTGCGATAGGTGCCAAAAAAATATCTATGTTTGGTACTGCCAATTTGTTTTGTTTTGTCACGGTTCATGTGTGCATTTGTGTGGTCCTTCGGGTCCCGGAGATCCGAAGTACAAAACAAGGGTTCATACAGCACCTCAGTGCTTGTTTGTACAGCATTTTGGTCAGCTTAAACTGTGTTTAAATGTGCTCTAGAAACAAACTTTACTTACTTTATAAGAGACAGGGTTTAGAGAGCAATTCTCAACAAAATAAACCGAAGTACATAACCTTTGTGTGGTCCTTTGGGTCCCGGTGACCCGAAGGACCACACAAGGGTATAAACATTACACTTCATGAGAAAAAAAATCGTGGCAGAGATACATGACATCAATTCTAAGCTAAAAAAAATAATAATCGTGGTTCATATTTCCCCCCGAATCTTGCAGACCTAACCGGCACCATTTTAAAAGTATTGTTTTATCGGAAAAAAAAAAAACATACCCAACCCTACTGCCGTCCCGGACTTCTTGCAGGTGGAGCTCCGGGGATGAAGGGAGGGTGGGGCGCAGTTCATCTAATAAAAACGTAACAGTTTTTTTGTGAGTTCATTTTTTAGGAGCGAGAGATGAACGATTTAAGTAGAGCGGGGTGAAATCTGAGTTTAGCGCGGAGCGATATTAAGCCGAGCAGAGGGGGAAGCAGATATTCTCACCGGCCTCCCACTCGGCTCACATGCTATGCTATGTAGCCTGCAGCTTCCAGTGAAAATTCTCTGAGTGTTTAGCACAGCAGCCCTCCCACTTCTCGCCCTCCCCCTTTTAACTCTCTACCGAAAAGCCCATCGTTAATCCGCCGTAGGTTCCAGTCGGTCCTAATTAGCTTGATCCTGCTGGTGGGCTTCAACTGGGAACATCTCTCTCCTGAGCGCAACGGATTATCCTCCCATCCTCTACTTATCAATAAACTTGGCTGCAGGGAGAAATCACTGGAAGCTTGTGTGTTTTTGAAGGTTTTGTAAATGATCTTTTGTTTAGATTCTAATCTAAGCATCTATGAATAGGGTTGGGTACCGAAACGGACGTAAAAATATCACACTTTCTCTTTCTTATTATATATTTAAGTACTGTAAAACTTTAATATATTGTTAAATTTCAATAATTTAAAAAAAAAATAAAAATAAACTCTATAAAAAGAGCCTTTCTTTGAAGTCATTTTTCAGTTTATCAAGAATCAGTTTAGGAATCGGAATAGTTTTAAAAGTACCGGTTCGGCATCGGAATCCAAACGATACCCAACCCTATCTATGAACTAGGGGTGTAGGAATACATCGATCTGGATCGATATCGATTCAATGATCCACGATCCAAACAATGCTAAGTGAAAATATCGATACGTATGGTCTGTTTATTTTAGATTCCCCGATTCATATTTATTCTTTTTTATTAAAAAGAATAGTTTGTTGTTCATTTAAATGTCTGAAAGAGCTCAGTAATGAAATTGTCAAATCATATTTAAGTTGCTTTTTGGAATTCCTATGAATGTAACGGTGTTATGTATATTATTATTATTATTATTATATATTATTATATTCGATAACGTTGTTGAATATATCACCATAACGATATTACTTACTGCTAAATAAACAGTATTAAAGTGTTCTGCTGCTTTCGGTATTCTGCTAAAATACAACAAATAAATGTTGAATTTAAAACAAATTAAATCATTTCCCACTTTCTTTTAATCGGACAAACTGAATATGGAAATGAACACAAAAGGCACCACTAAAAAAAGAAATGACAGTTACATTCACAATACAAGTGCACTTTTCTACTGATATTTTCTTTCATCTAACACAAAAACACCCGAGTGTCTTTCGCGATGCGTCGCAGCCTCTCGCGATGTGTTTATTGCGCCAGTTAATTTCACGATAATAACAATAACAATAACAATATATTGTGCAGCCCTAGCATGCATGTATTGCAAATGTCTGATGGCAGAACAAAAAAGAAACTGCCTGTTGCATGGAAGAACAAAGGGAAAGGACCAAGTATGAATAAACAGTCGAGAGAGAAAAACACAAGAAGACAATGACTGAAGCAAAAAGAAGAAAGATGTAAATGAATATCCAAATAAGGTAAACAAAGAGCGATTTAAGTCATATATTAGTACAAGTGAAGAGGAGACTATGCGCTGGATCGGCCTATTTTAAACTTTTAATAGCTGCGGTAAACAATAGGCAACAGGAAGCAGGCGTTGTGCTCAGCCGTGCCACTGCAGGAACACCGCCTGACTGTTTGTTGTGTTTGTGGACTGGACGGCTTTCACTGCTCCTGTTGAACCATGGCAGAGAGACCATGGGACCAGTGTTTGGCAAGCCTGGTGGCCTCTGGGAACAATCTTTTTAATGTATTTCTAAGAGGATTTTTAAAACTACAGTTACAGTGGGGCGGCTCGGTCGGAAAATTTGACTTAGTCATATTGTCAAATCCAGGGTTTTTCCTGCAGAGGGGAATTTTTTGGGGGTTTTATTTACTTGAGCAGAATATACAGTACAGGCCAAAAGTTTGGACACACCTTCTCAGTCAATTTGTTTCTTTATTTTCATGACTATTTACATTGTAGATTCTCACTGAAGGCATCAAAACTATGAATGAACACATATGGAATTATGTACTTAACAAAAAAGTGTGAAATAACTGAAAACATGTCTTATATTTTAGATTCTTCAAAGTAGTCACCCTTTGCTTTTGTTGATAACTCTGCAAACCCTTGGTGTTCTCTCAATGAGCTTCATGAGGTAGTCACCTGAAATGGTTTTACCTTCACAAGTGTGCCTTGTCAGGGTTAATTAGTGGAATTTTTTCCATTATTAATAAAAAAAGCAAAGGGTGGCTACTTTGAAGAACCTAAAATATAAGACATGTTTTCAGTTATTTCACAATTTTTTGTTAAGTACATAATTCCATATGTGTTCATTCATAGTTTTGATGCCTTCAGTGAGAATCTAAAATGTAAATAGTTCTGAAAATATAAAAGAAACGCATTGAATGAGAAAGTGTGTCCAAACTTTTGGCCTGTACTGTACACGTAAGTTTATCAAATTTTTTCGTGGATGGTCCCGGAAGCAGCTCTGATCACATCTGGTCTTCTGTTGTCTTCTTTTGTGTTTTATTGTTTTAGTAGTCTAGTTTTTGACGGCTTTGTTTCAGTTAGTCATTACTCTTTAGTTGGGGGGGGGGGTCTGGGTTTGACGGCCCTGATGTGTTGGCTCAGGCTTCTTACCTTCTTTTGTTCTGTTTGGCCAGACCTCCAGACTCCCATAATGTTGGTCTAATCAATAATAGTTAAGTTGTGAATAAACTTTAATTTACTTTAACTAATTCTCGGTTCACATTTAAATGGACAAATCTGACGCAAAATGAACCTAGGGGTTAATAACGTGTGTACCGAGTTGACCGTTCTCTGGGATATGTTTTCATGCTAATCGGATGTGACCAGTTTTAGTTTTAACTCCGTGCTTGAGCTATGTTACTGGTTACACAGCGTTTGCCTGTTTCCCCAAGATGACGCCTGCCTGTACACGTGAACGGTACTGTCTTTCTAAACTATCTTTTTAATAAACTGTTTGTACACTTACAAAGTTCTCAATGCTTCGGTTTACATGTAGGGACCCTCATTATGCTACCGTGGAAGTGTGGTGCTACTTTGAGCCTTGTTAGTGGTGTAGAAATAGAGATTTCCTTTTACTTCATCCATGCCCTGACAACTAGCGTTACAAGATAATTAGCAGTTTGCGCTAAAACTGGTCACATTCGATTAGCATGAAAACATATCCCAGAGAACGGTACCCATGTGTTATTAACCTCTAGGTTCATTTTGCGCCAGATTTCAAAGTTGCGTTTGTTTGCTGTGACCGTAACATGGCCTATGGAATCTGTCTTATAGCTTTTTTTTTTAATTCTCAATTTCCCGACTCCGTTCGTTATCACAGAAACTATTTGGGGTCTACAATAATGCTGCCATCAGTCTGTGACAAGCCCCAGCCGGGCCCTCGTAGAACAAAAAGACACTTGCCGACGGGCAGAGAAATACCAGACTGGGAACGTCCCAGGAGGACAGGCTCTGTGAGCCAATCAGGTGACAGGGACCTGTGAAAGGCCCTATGAAGGCAAGAGGAGACGTTTTTGACAAGTAACTGCAACTTTTCATCTGGAGGAGAAGAGTTTTTCTTCAGGAGATATCAAGTTCCTCACAGATATGTGGAGCACCCAAGAGTTTGTTGTTACACTCAAAAGCTCCCGGTTGAAATTACTCAACTCAGCTACTGGCTGTTTGTTCTCTAAAAGAAAAATATATATAACCATAAGGGTAACTTTCCAGAACAACACATTATTGTAAAGGTAGTTTCAGTTTTACTCTCATTTTCCAGCAAAATGTCTTGACATTATTTCTTTTGACATTTTTGAAAGAATCTGTTCAGGCTTAAAACTGAAAAATTATTGAAAAAACAAGAATATTTTTATTATTTTCAATTAATATTTTTTTTTTTTTTTACAATATTTTTTTTTTGTTATTTTCGTAAAACACATTCAGCTAAGCCAAACTGAAAGCATACAGGAAAAAAAACAATACATCAGTGTTTCCTCGGTTGATTTTGTAGTGGCGGCCCACCATGGCAAAATTTCTGCCGCCACGGTATCAGAACTAATGGAGTCGCAGTTGCCTTTTAAATGATCCTGCCGACATAGGAAACGCTGTACATTTTTGACAAACAAGGCCAAACTTAAATAAACTTAAAGAAAAAGAGAAGTCCGTTTTAAGAGCATAGTGTAGATCACGTGTCAGACTCACGGCCCGCGGGCCAAATCCGGCCCCTCGCGCATTATGATCCGGCCCGCATTTCAATTTAGGTTCACGATAGATTTTGGCCCACCTAGTTTTGGTGCGCAAATTTGCCGACTTTGAGAATCAGAAATTCCCCCAGAATCAGAGTTTAATATTCAGGCTGAGAAAGAGCTTGTTGTGAGTCAGCTGGGTGGAAGCCTACTTACTTAGAAAATGTAATCATGGTTTTGCTCGATTTGCTAAATTCTAGGATGGCTTTGGAACTTTATTGCTGACTTTTTCAGGGCTTTATGTGGACCAAACTGTAAGTAAGAATATTATATGAGCCATGCAATAATTGAGTCAAAGATATTTGACTTTTTCGACATGTGTGGCCCTTGGTGCGATTCTCTTTTTCCAGTGTGGCCCTCTGGGAAATTGAGTTTGACACCCCTGGTGTAGATGGAAAGTCTGGGTTTGATTAGGCGTCACATCTTTCCGTTATCGTACCATCCAGAAAATATGGGAACCCTGAGTGAGATTTGAATCCGTCTGACTGACTTTATTGTATCACTGTTACAGATGATGCATACCTCAAACATTCCTGTACTGGTCATTTGAATCAGGCCAGTGTAAACAGGTTTTGTGCATTGTTTGTTCTACTGTTGGAGACAAAGGGTCCCTGGACAGAATCAGCTGACCGATTCTTTGATTGCACAAACAGGATGTGTGTGTGTGTTTGTGTGCGTGCGTGCGTGCGTGCGTGCGTGCGTGCGTGCGTGTGTCAGAATATAATTGATTTAGAAGAATGACAAGCAATCCGCTAATCGCTGCTACTTGTACAGACTGAAAATTAAATGTAGCAGAATGGAAGACAGCTAAGAGGTCATAGTGTGTGTGTGTGTGTGTGTGTGTGTGTGTGTGTGTGTGTGTGTGTGTGTGTGTGTGTGTGTGTGTGTGTGTCAGAATATAATTGATTTAGATTGAATGACAACCAATCCGCTAATCGCTGCTACTTGTACAGACTGAAAATTAAATGTAGGAACATGTAAGACAGCTAAGAGGTCAGAGAGTGTCTGTCTGTCTGTCTGTCTGTCTGTCTGTGTGTCAGATGTTAGGAAATGACATCGACATCATTCAGTTCCTAATAATGAAAGTGTAACCAGCTAAACCTGCTGTTCATGTTGACACTGAAGGGCCTTGCACACTTTGCCAAACACGTCTACATACTGACAGCCTCCAAAACTTTTGCCGTCACAAAAATAAAAATAAAATCCACATTGGGTTAAATTTTCTGCAGTTTTTCACGTTCGTAGAAAACATTTTAGGTGTTCTGTTTGTGTCCATACCGTCAACATACTGCCGTCCTCTGTTTAGGGTGAATTGGTTTCTTTATAAAAAGGAGCTGGAACTCTCCTTGCTTGCTGCGCAATCCCAGGATTGGATGGACTCAATATTTATTTTTCTCTTTTTAAGAAGAGAAAGGACAACAAAACCATCCTCACTGCTCCAAGACTCTATTATGCAATGTTTTGAGAAATGTTTCGCAACGGATTAATATGCATCCGACTCAGTGTGCAAGGTTTCTGTGCGTGACTAATTTTTAGGATGACAGATACGAAAACAACGCATATGAAGGACCTGTGCGGTCTAAAACAGAAGCTGAAGGGATACCAGAGGACAGGCTCTGATCACAGCTGTTTGTATCGATTCACGAGCCAGCGCTCCTACACGAAGAGATGTGTGTTAGACGAGTCAGACGTGGAGGGTGTGGCTGCCTTCAGGTCAGGACACGGTTCAAATGTAACCGCAATTAAAGTCAGGTTGAAACAGCAGATGTTTACACAGGCTCTGTTTACAGAGAGGAGACCTGCTGTTCTTTAATCAAACAAGGAGAAGGGATGCAAGAGCCTGGTCTACATTACATGTCATTTAGCTGACGCTTTTATCCAAAGCGACTTACAATTGCTCTATATATGTCGGAGGTCGCACGCCTCTGGAGCAACTAGGGGTTAAGTGTCTTGCTCAGGGACACATTGGTTGATGTAGCGCAGTGGGTATTGAACCCAGCTCTCGCACACCAAAGGCACGTATCATATCCACTGCGCCATCACCACCAGAATACCTACAATACCTACGTACGTAACGTACGCTACGTTAAATACATTTGTTTTAAATCAATGCCCTGTTTGGTGCCAAAATAGCCTCGCATAGGTCCGGCTACACCGCAGATACATTCTGGGATAGGATTTCTTTAATCTAAATCATCTTGGGCAGCGCTAAGTGGAGCTGAAGATCTTCGCTTGTCTTAATTCCTATCATTTTACACGGGTTCGGGCCGGGCTTGGGCTAGCGCTCCGGGTTGCGCGGTCAATGAGCGGTCAGGTGAGGCTGGCCTCTGGAGGACTTTATTTATTCCAACTTTCAAGTGGCCTATAGCCTACGTTAGTCATGAATAAATTATGTAAAAAGAATGTAAGTAGTAAATAGTAATTCTTGACAAAAGGCAAAAGAGCTGTGTGTGTGCGCACATTTGAATAATGTCGGGTTGTAAACGAGTTTGGGCTTTCAAAAAGCTGTCAATCAAAATGTACTTGTCGGGCTCGGGCCAAATTCTGTCGGGCCGAACTTTTAAGGCCCGACTACAGCTCTAGCGCTAAGCTCCGGAGGCAGCGACGGTGGCATTCCTTGGTTGGTTATATATTACTGTTGACTACGTGTTGAGGATGTAAGAAACGTTGATAAAAGGAGTTGGTGATGTGATGTAATGGATGCTGATGTTGTCGTTGACGATGGTCATTGTTGATTATATTGTGTCAACTTTTGAGGCTGATGTGCCCTTTTTCCTACGCTGTGTAGGTTACTTTGATGCTGCTATCCATGCACCTTGCACTGGTTATATTTGTCCTTGTGCTTTTACGGTGGTGTTCCAGTTGGACTGTGTGTAGAACTTGTATATATTTATGGGTCTTGTAAAGTTGAAGTTTGTTGTTTCTTGAAAATGTTTTGCAAGGCGAGGGAGACTAACTGAACTGTCGTGAATCCAGACTAGTGCCAAAACAATGGACAAAAAAAGGATTAACACAAACTTCTATCTAGCTGATTCATGGTTTATGTCATCAGAAAAAAATGCCAATAGTTCTGTTTCCAGCTCCTAAAAACAGGAGGATTTGCTGCTTTTTTTGTTTTCTATCATTGGCTTGACGAAGCGAGACACTTGAGGACGTCTCCTTGGACCGTTTCATCGAAAACAATCAATGGATTAACATCGACAATGAAAATAATTGTTAGCTGAAGCCCTAGTCCTGTTGTTGTTACATAAGTTACAAAAAAAAAAAAAATACAGCAAAATCCAAGCAGACAGCCCGTGGAAGTATTACAACCCCGTAACAGGCAGGGACGTGATTCATTACCCAGCATTCCACAGGGTGAGCAATCAGTAGATAAGTTGCTCTGGATTGAAAACGCCCTGTCTGGTCCTGGATTGCATACCGTTTTAAACAAAAACACATAAAACAGCAGCAGCTCAAAAACATCTGTCCGACTTCCCATGACACCATAAAGCACACTCCCTCAAACTCAACACCTCCCTCCCCCCCGACTCAAATCTGGCTACGAAATTAAATTCTCCCCTATTAGGTTGATTTTAGGACAAAGTGCTGATACTAAAGTAACTGGAAAAGGGTTATGAAACGTGACTTTTGAGGGCAAATCTTATTCATCCGAGTACATTTATTACTTCATTAGTCAGATAAGATCCCAAATGGCCGGGCGGTGCGGCAATATCGCCTGACAGACTGTCAAATCAGACGTCCGGAAATGGAGGAACATGACTTCATGCAGAAATGTGAAATCATGAGCCACAGCGCAATGACTTCATCCTTGGAAGCAGCTCTTATTATTAAGCCATATCCATTTTTATTGCAAATTAAGAGAGAATCTGAAAGGGTTTCTATAAAACACTGTTAATGCTGGTTGACTGCTGCAAATAAATATATTTTATAATGT
>CM046795.1:35767215-35797215 GCA_025617405.1 Perca schrenkii
ACGTCAGTTAGCTGGCTCGCAACGTGTCAGCTCGGCGAGGTGTCGACTTCAGTGACACCTCGCTGCCAAAATGAAATTCATCGCTTGCTGTTGGTCCAGTTTGCGGAGTTGAGAGTCCACTCGAGTTGGTGTTTTTTCCCAGCCAAACAGCCATTCGTGGCCAGTCCTGCTAACTTAAGAGCCTAGAAGCTACACTTTTTTGTTTCTGACTGCACATCTGGGAAATCCGTTGTGACAAGCTGTCAATCAACCTTGCGGCACCAGCAGTTTAAAAACGGCGGTTTAACGTTACAAACGGCCGTTTACAAGGACAGTTTATAGTCTGTAGGGTAAAATATGATCCATACTGGGCTGTTTTATTGGTGCCGTCTCTGGCAACAGTTCACCCGACCCAACTTGTTAGTTAGCTAGTTAGTTAGTTAGGTAGGTAGGTAGTTGACGTTAGTAGCGGCGGATGCTAAGCTAGCTTCTCTGCTGCGTGTCTAGCTGAGCGGCTAGCCCCGGCTGCTGCTAACGTTTACCTGCACAGAAACACCGTAATGACACCCATGACAGGTCGCTCTTCACTCCGAACCGACGGTTCCAGATGGTTCCCCTCGTGAATGCTGCGCGTTTAGTCCGTCTCGCGTTGTTTTATCCGACAGTGGACGTCCTCTTCAGATGTTCTTCCATCATTAGAGAAAAGACTGAGCTCTGTGTGTCTGTGTGTGTGTGTGTGTGTGAGACACCGGCGGGTCGAGCTCTGTGTTGAACTGCAGACGCGGCTCGGCTTGTTTCCTGACTCCGAACACACGGTCACCGCGGTGGTGTTAAGCTAGCAACAACGAGGTAGCAACATCCGGTTTGGGTGTTAACACAATAAAAGCATCGTTTATTCAGAATTAGGTTTTCCAACTGTACCCTTGTGTTGACTTCGGGTCAAATTGACCCGTTTTTCAATTTTTGTTTTATATCAGAAAATATGGGACGTAGAAATAAGCGCTGAACATGTGTAGAAGAAACATTCTACAATTAAAAACGTTGGAAAAAGCAAAAACAAACTGTGAAAAAAAGGCGTGGAAAAATAAGTGTTTTTTTTCAAGGTTGACTGGAAGGCAACACAAGGGTTAAGACTTTTTATTTGATATGTAACTATAAACGGTGTACTACAGCGTATAGTAAAATTATTATTAAAATTATTGATTTTTTTTTAATTGATATTTTTAGGAATTTAGCGGACTGTTTTTCTGCTTAGGATGGAGATGTGTTGACATTCTGAGTTGTTGTTTTTTGTTTTAAATTTTTTTTATTAAAATCTGCGGGGAAATGGCCTAGTAGTGTGTAAAAACCAACAGTATTTCTTGAAGTCGACTGTCTGACTTTTGATTGTAATGATGTGAAAGATATAGCAAGATAAAGTATTTTCCTCTGAAATATTTAATGTACATACAGTACATTATATAAAAAAAATATATGCTGTATATCAACATTCAGATTCATGATTTGGTCTACAGTGTGGTGATATCATACAGACTATGGGTGATGTCTTATTTTTTTCTACGTGACACATTTTATTTTGAAAGCACACTAATCTTCTTCCTTTCTTTGGCTTCAGCTTCACCTGCCGACACAGCCTCAGTGATGATTTCTTTATGTCAAATATGCACGCAAACTCATCACATGCGAGACTTAAATAAATAGAATCCATTTTTAAAACGGTCATATGAATCCATTTGCTGTCATATTAAATACCTTCCTGAGTCTTTGCATGTGTGTGTTTGTAGGCTGAAGGGATCAGTGACAACTATTATATATTTTGTTGGACTCTATTGCCTCCTGCTGGAAGACAATAAAACATGCCTTAGATATGTGTCCTGTGTTTTTTTTAAACTTATTTCTGAGTTCAGGCAGTGTTGTAGTCTACGTGATACGTACTGTAGGTATATACC
Organism: Perca schrenkii; assembly: GCA_025617405.1. Classification (NCBI taxonomy): domain Eukaryota; kingdom Metazoa; phylum Chordata; class Actinopteri; order Perciformes; family Percidae; genus Perca; species Perca schrenkii. The sequence goes on from CM046795.1 coordinate 35,769,144, forward strand.
CAGTATACCCACTAAGAAAGCTCCAGGATTTCCATAAAACCACTTAAAAATACCCAATGACACTCAACGACATACTTTCCATTATACTTTTGATATATTTTGAATTGTCATCTTTTTTTTTTCTTCTTCACATAGGCTAAATAAAAGGGATTTCCACCGTAAATTGATCCATAAATGTGTATCAGAATACAGGAAATTAAGTCGATAATGCTCAAAACTTCGCTGGGGAAGGATATAAAATAACGAGTGAACAAGTTGAATTATTTTGAGTTTGAACAACTCTTTCTGGATTGTGCTGCCAACGTAACGATAATAGTTGAGGGTACAAAAAAATAATTTGTCCCTCCAACTAATTCTTATTATTGTTATTAAAGTTTTAATAACAACTACTATCAACTGGCAACTTGCAATTATAATAGTCAGAACAACACAATGTTTCAAGTCCCTTGGACAGAATAAAGCGCGTTTAGATCTGATGCTAAGGGAGACTTTTAGCGTCAATAACGACACCAAAGGCACTTTGCCAAGCATCCATATTTGACGCGATGGGGAGTGAGAATGTGTTGTCCTAAAGTCCAAACTCAGTTTCACTAAGGGCCACACATTGACTGTATTATTGCATGTCTCATATAGCCTTCTCTCACTTTCAGTTTGGTCGACATAAAGCCCCAACAAAGTAACTTCAGCCATCAAAGAATAAAAGTGACGAAAAAAAGCGGCAAAACTCTGGAAAAAACGTTGGAAAAAGGCGCCAAAAAGCATTAGAAAAAGTGGCAAAAATGTTGGGGAAAAAAGCACCAAAAGCGTCGGCAAAAGTGACAAAACATTGAAAAAGCTACAAACAAGAAATGTATGGTGAACCTGAATCTGCGAGGGGCCGGATTTGGCCCGCGGGCCTTGAGTTTGACACATGTGCCTTAAAGTATGGTTCTGGTTTTTGCTTGTTGTCTATATTTTACTTCCAGAGAAACAAACAACAAAAAAAAAAGAGTACAGTATCCAAGAAAGACACCAAACAAACAAGATGTTTTATCCCCTTTTTTTTTATTTGATTAAAAAGGCTCTTTTCTTTTACCCCAAAACATTTTTAATAAAGAGAACATGCATAAAAATACAGCTGGTTTCTGTCAAACAGCAACAAAACATCTTGCATTGATGTCACACACTCGCTTTAATATGTACATACATGAGATGTGGTTCCTAACACCCCCACACACACACACACACACACACACACACACACACACACTAAGAAAGACACTATAAGTTTGACCTTTGACCTGTGGGGAATTACACACGCATAAAAATCTCTAAACTTGATTAGTTTACTCCTGATTTGACAACATACAAGTTGTTCACTTTGGTTGATCATATTGCTTTTATAAATACATCATTACAGTGCTCTTTTAAGCTCTTACTTTGCTTTTTTGTTTATAAAACTCTGATTCATGTTAAGCCAAAACTGAGTGGGCCGTTAAAACCACTTCAAGTTGATTGTCACATAACAAAAAAGTACATTTGTTGTTTGCTTCAGAGCTAAGACAAGATGACATGGCACTTTAATATCCAAACCTAAAACATCAACAAATAAAGCAATCACAGTAGGCTATTATTGCACGGTAACCCAAAGAATTGCATATTTCAGTAAAAGTATCAAAGGGCAGTGAAGCCACAGTTCATGCACAAAAAAGAAACAGCTATCATACTATACAGAGAAATCAAGAAAAATAAAAAAAAAATAAAAGGGAAAGAAATATCAAACAAAGAAGCCATCGAAAAAACACCCAATCTCAGAAAAGTTCATTTGCACAGTGAGCGTCACAAACCCTGCAAACGTTTTAAAGGAATTTATCTTTACATACAGACGTCTCTCCCGATTGATTTTTTTTAAAAACTGATTGTCATCGTGAGGGAAATTCAAACATAATGAGATCCATAACTTTAGCAAAAAAACACCAAAGGGATATTAAAAAAAAACAGAGAAAAGTCTGGTCCATTTTTCCGGTTACAAAAATGAAATGTCATCTTTCTTGGACCTTGGACTATAAAATGAATTTGTTTTTTATGGGACAGGTTACTGAAGGCATCCCATAATGAACGGCGGAGCAGCTCGATGAGTCTGTCACATGTTTGTCTTTATTAACACTGGTTTAATAAGATGCTGCAAACTACAGCAGCTTCATCAGAAGGCCTTTAAACACTGCAGGTTGGTGTCTCAGCAGGAACAAAAACTGGGTTGGACCCATAATTATTTATTAAATACCCCTTAGATATCGAGAACTGACTCCATATTTAACCCTTGTGTTGTCCTCGGGTCTAATGCTGCGTTTCAGACACAATTTTTTGCCCGTAAGTTACGATTAGTTACGTTAGCTAGCGGCTACCTAACGTTGACGTTAGCTAGCGCTAGCTGATACTAGCGATTTCTAGTCAGCGACATATTTTGGGCTTCATTTAATAAACATAACCTGTAGTAGTACACAATCGTATGTGTATTGTTTTGATTACAATGTGCAGAATTACTTTACGTTCTCTATTTATGTCTATTTATTTCTATTTCTCACCGGCGTGTGTACAGCATCAACAACATTGTTGTTTATGTGTGTGTGACGTCAACAACTGTAACTGGGAGTACAACCATCTGGTACCAGTTAACTGGTAGTAAGTTAGGGGTTTAACTGCCGTTCCGGGACACTTTCACCGGTAGGAGGTTGTGAAAACACGAGTTATGGGTTGCCTGAAACGCGGCAAAATTTGACCCGTTTTCATAGTTTTTTATATCAGAAATATGGGTTTCTTTCAACCAAATTGCCCCAAAATAACTTGGATGCATGCATGTACGTTGTGCTGTATGGGTTCCATATAACGTTCTTCCATGGTAAAATGAATTAATGATTACTTCCACTGAATTTTGGGTGTTTTATTCAATTTCATAGTATTTGAAAAAAACATTTTAAATGGTTTTAATACAGTATCCTCAGCAAACTTTGAGATAAACCAGTCTGTGATTCCCTCAACATCCTCTAATCTTAACTATTAGTCAAAATAATTCATAATTTTGTGTTTTTTCAAACTCTAAAATTAGGTATAATGTGATTTAAGTTAGGTTTATTGACCATAAATGTAATAAAGCATTGAAAAGAGGGACATCAACTTTTTTTTAAAGCGTCAAAAGCATAAAAACAAGTTGGCTGTCGACAGGTAGACAACACAAGGGTTAACAGTCTTACTCTGGAGTTTAAGTGCGATGAGCAAAAAATAATTCCTATTTTATATGTGAGTAAATGCAAAAGAACATCATCTACCAGCTATTTGACTAAATTTTCCCATAATGTTATCAGTAGTCATCATATCATTTTAATGACATATCTACTGTACTTCACCAAGTATGGCTTTGTTTCCCCGAGCTGCTCAAACCACATGCAACTATTCTACACGAGAAAACTACAAACATGAGGCTGAGAGGAAGCACTTTGCAGTTTGGTTTTCGGCTTTTTTTAAAAGCCCCTTTCCTGCTGGCATGGCGTGGAGTTTTATTTCTTGAATCCCTGCTGAAGTACGGGGCTGAAGTTGGCTTCTGATTTACGAGTTAAGGATTGATATTTGCTCTTATGTGGCTGTTATGATTGTCAAACAGAGACTAGATATCACATTAAAGGTGCTCTAAGCGATGTCATGCATTTTTTAGGCTACAATTTTTTTTGTTACATACAGCAAAAATCTCTTCACTATCTGCTAGCTGCCTGTCCCCTGAACACACTGTAAAAAATCTCCTCACTATCTGCTAGCTGCCTGTCCCCTGAACACACTGTAAAAAATCTCCTCACTATCTGCTAGCTGCCTGTCCCCTGAACACACTGTAAAAAACATCTTCTCACTATCTGCTAGCTGCCTGTCCCCTGAACACTGTAAAAAAACGCGGTCTCTGTAGACAGCCCAGGCTCCACAAATGACAACAAAAACAAACTGTGCCAACCTGCACCACCAAACCTAAAAAACGTTCTTTCAGCGTTCCAGCCAATAACCGACAAGAAGAATTTGGGGGTGGGGGTTAGTGTGTGGGAGGGAGGGGGAGGGGAAGGGATGAGGAGGAGAGAGGAGCGAGCTAGTCTCCGTTTTTTTTGACAATACTTTGAACATCAGCAAGAAGTAACGTTACCCTACATCGCTTAGAGCACCTTTAAGGGTTAGGAAAAAAACAAGGAAATGTCACTGCAAGGGCGGAGCCAGACCTAGTAAACATTTGGGGCTCAGCTCGCACCTGGGGTCGGGGGGGAGGATCCGGGAGCATGCCCACTTTACGGCAGCCAATAAAATGCCTAAAATCTGTACATCATTTAGGAAAAAACATGATAGTTGTCAAAAGAATCATCCTGTTCTCCAAGTGTCTTCATCATTCTGAAACCAAAACACAACAAATGTAGAGGATGAATCATTTGACTCTGGTACACTAGCCTGGTCCTACCAGACTCTGGTCCATTAGCCTGGTCCTACCAGACTCTGGTCCATTAGCCTGGTCCTACCAGACTCTGGTACACTAGCCTGGTCCTACCAGACTCTGGTACATTAGCCTGGTCCTACCAGACTCTGGTACACTAGCCGGATCCTACCAGACTCTGGTACACTAGCCTGGTCCTACCAGACTCTGGTACATTAGCCTGGTCCTACCAGACTCTGGTCCATTAGCCTGGTTCTACCAGACTCTGGTACACTAGCCTGGTCCTACCAGACTCTGGTACATTAGCCTGGTTCTACCAGACTCTGGTACACTAGCCTGGTCCTACCAGACTCTGGTCCATTAGCCTGGTCCTACCAGACTCTGGTACACTAGCCGGATCCTACCAGACTCTGGTACACTAGCCTGGTTCTACCAGACTCTGGTCCACTAGCCTGGTCCTACCAGACTCTGGTACATTAGCCTGGTCCTACCAGACTCTGGTACATTAGCCTGGTCCTACCAGACTCTGGTACACTAGCCTGGTCCTACCAGACTCTGGTACATTAGCCTGGTCCTACCAGACTCTGGTACACTAGCCTGGTCCTACCAGACTCTGGTACATTAGCCTGGTCCTACCAGATTCTGGTACATTAGCCTGGTTCTACCAGACTCTGGTACACTAGCCTGGTCCTACCAGACTCTGGTCCATTAGCCTGGTCCTACCAGACTCTGGTACACTAGCCGGATCCTACCAGACTCTGGTACATTAGCCTGGTTCTACCAGACTCTGGTCCACTAGCCTGGTCCTACCAGACTCTGGTACATTAGCCTGGTTCTACCGGACTCTGACACACTAGCCTGGTCCTACCAGACTCTGGTACATTAGCCTGGTTCTACCGGACTCTGACACACTAGCCTGGTCCTACCAGACTCTGGTCCATTAGCCTGGTCCTACCAGGCTCTGGTACATTAGCCTGGTCCTACCAGACTCTGGTCCATTTCATGTGTCCAGAGAGTCGGGCCCCTCCAAGTGTTAACTTCCTTGAAGGCGGGTACTCTGTTGAAGTTTAAAACTATTGGATCAGCCCAGAGCCGCTCTGGATCTGCCAGAACCAATCACTAACGTGTGGTCGTGACGTATGTCATGCGCATGTGCAACAAGAGGGGAGACGACAACAACTATTGGCTTAGCATCGCTAGCGTTAGCCTTAGCCAACTCCTTCACCACTAACGGAGCGAGCTGGAAAATCAAACTGTTCCTGAACCCCGTGGGGAGGAGGGCCACGACATCACGGCCACCAACACAACTCAGCAAAGATTGGTCTTGCTCGGGCTTTAACTTCTGGATATTCGCTCACATCTTTCTCCGCCGCCATTACAGAACTACAACTCAAACTAGCGCACAACCTCAACGTCATCGTTCTCAGCCACTCCCTCTGCTCGCTGATTGGACCAGTAAAGATTTGGCCGGAAGAAAACCCGCCAATATACCGCAAACCCAGACGGCGTACTGAAGGAAAATGAAAACTGAGCGGAAGTACGTAGGAGGGCGGAGCCAGGCTATGATATTTGGCATTACTAATCTTGAATCATAGTTTTTAGTAGAGTTCACAGAATCAAAAGACCATATTTCCCCAGTAACAGAACTTTTGACTTTGCGGTCCAGTCCAGTCAGAGAAACTGAGGCAAAACGACATAAAGTTGAAGTTACTTTAAAAACCCCAAAAGATTCGGGGCTGGAGACCTAGAAGCCACCCCCCTCACTGTGCCCCTGTGTCACTGTTTTCATGTGCCAAGAAGGCCACACAAGAGCAGCTCCACATTAAAAACAGTACATGTAGAATCATCAGACCTGGACTCAAAAGTTGCTAAGAGCCCCAAAAACTGTTTCAAATCTGTTTTCCTATTTGTTGAATTTAGATTTTATCTGTGAAAATGAAAAAAAAGGCTTAATCCAAAGTTGTGAATCATAAACCAACTCCAGCCAAACTCAGTCTGGTCTCATATAAATGAGAGGAAACGCTTCAGTTGTTGGCCTCAACCAATCATAAAACAATCATTCACATTCATAAAGTATCATGAACCTGCAGGACTCTAACAACAAACTCCGACAGACAGACAGCCAGCACACAACTGAAAGGTTTCTCCAGACAATAAGAGAGACAGAATCTCCATCATTTTCCATCAGTTTGAACAATGAGATGGTGCACTACAGGAAGGCTGACTGCAGGGGGCGCTGGAGCTGAGCCCATCCCTGGAACAGCAGAGGAAGAGGAGGAGGAGGAGGAGGATGCCTGAAGCTTCATGACACCCCAACCAGGAGAGAAGGCGAGCTCACAGAAACCTCCTGTGTTTTCACCTTCAAACACAAAAAGAGGAGAGTTTTACATTTGCGGTATTTCTGCACAACTTGCTGAGTGTCCGAGCAGAAAAATCTTTCATAAAACATTCTCTCAAATTGGTAATAACAAAGATACTTTATAACGAAAGATAGCGCATTTCAAGCAGCGCTAAGGCCTCCTGCACACTGCCTGCGTGGCGTTTCTGTTGCGTGGCGTTTTCTATGTCTTTACACGCCAGAAAGGTGTCTGACGCAGCGCTGCTGCTGCTGCTAACCTTGTCTGGACACAAGTATGTTTCCCATTGATAAAATGAAATGTTAAACATAACCAATATACACAGTACAGGCCAAAAGTTTGGACACACCTTCTCATTCAATGCGTTTTCTTTATTTTCATGACTATTTACATTGTAGATTCTCACTGAAGACATCAAAACTATGAATGAACACATATGGAATTACTTAACAAAAAAGTGTGAAATAACTGAAAACATGTCTTATATTTTAGATTCTTCAAAGTTGCCACCCTTTGCTTTTTTATTAATAAGAGAAAAAAAATCCACTAATTAACCCTGACAAAGCACACCTGTGAAGTGAAAACCATTTCAGGTGACTACCTCATGAAGCTCATTGAGAGAACACCAAGGGTTTGCAGAGTTATCAAAAAAAGCAAAGGGTGGCTACTTTGAAGAACTAAAAATATAAGACATGTTTTCAGTTATTTCACACTTTTTTGTTAAGTAAATAATTCCATATGTGTTCATTCATAGTTTTGATGCCTTCAGTGAGAATCTACAATGTAAATAGTCATGAAAATAAAAAGGAAACGCATTGAATGAGAAGGTGTGTCCAAACGTTTGGCCTGTACTGTATACTGATCTGATTACAGCAAAGACAGCCGAAATACAAACGGACTTGCCACGCAGCTGACACGCTCACGCCACGCAGCCAGTTTGAAGGAGCCCTTATGGTATGAAACAGTACACACTTCCTGTCTTCTAAATGGGCGTGTCTGTTGTCATAATGTGTGTACCATCAGCTGTTTGCTCGTACATGTGCATCCCTGTGTGTGAGGGTTAGTAGAGCAAGACACACACAAAAAAACATCTCTCCATAGCAACACTAGTGGTCACACACACGTCGAAGGGTGCCTTTAAAGTCCAACTGAAATCACAAAAAGTCATCTCTGAAACAGCTATACATGCAAAACAGTTTTTAATACAAGCGTTTTCATTCAATCATTTCATCAAAAAGCAAGCTGCTTCATGTTAGAAAGGACCGTAAACGGTCAGGGGAGCGTACCTTTACCAGGCCAGGGGTATGAGGAAGAAGAGGAGGGTGAGAAAGAGGAAGAGGAGGGGGAGGGAAAAGAGGAGGACGAGGGGGAGGAAGAGGCACGGCGGAGGGAGGAAATCCTGAGCTGGTTCTCCTGAGGAGTCTCAGCAGGAGTCAGAGGAAAGAGAAACAGCAGGAGAGAGGTGAGAGGCTGGTACAACTTCCACTGATCCACATCTGATTATCTGAGTCAGTGGGGTCAGGGGGACCCCAGGGGTCCTTTATGGCAGTCTTTCTCAAATGGGGGTCCCCCTAGGAGTACTTTGGAGGACTGCAGGGGGTAAGTGTCCCCCCTAGGGGTGCTTTGGAGGACTGCAGGGGGGAAGTGTCCCCCTAGGGGTACTCTGGAGGACTGCAGTGGGTACGTGACATTTTTTGCAAAATCTTTTTCAGTTACAAGGCTGGAGTTACTTCTGTCTTTTTTTTTTCTCCAAAGTTTGTCGCTTTTTTTGAAGGTTTTGTCACTTGTTTTGACCTATTCTTGTCTTTCTTCCTTACTTTTTTTCTACTGTCTTTTTCTTCTTCAAAGTTTTTGTCACTTTTTCAAAGTTGGGGGGTTGAGATCGCCACTTTTGAGCAAAATTGAAAGTTGAAAACACTGAATTTTTTCCAGAACAATTTGTGCCTTTTCTGCATCAAGTTAAGGTGCAAATGTATTTATTTATTTAAAAGAAATTATAATTAAAACTATATAAAAATATAGTTTTTTGTCGGGGTTGCACTGGCCAGTTTTGATTATTGGGGGGGTTGTAATCGCCTATTTACACAATGACCGAATGTCTGACTCTTCTGGTCTCAGTTTCATACACCTTCTGTAAGAAAATAATAAAATAATAAAAGTATAAATCCTATCAGATGGGGGTAAAATCTTATCAACTGGGGGCCCCGGGGTCTACGTTGAGTTTAATGGTCCTTCACGTGAAGATGTTTGGGAACCACTGATCTAAGTTATTCTCTCCTGCTAGGAATAAAAGCTTTTATTATACTGAAAACCGCAATGAACTCACCTGTAAGTTTGTCTTTGCTTTACTCAACACGTCCCGTGTTCTTGACACTGTAAACACACACACACACACACACACAAGTCCAGAAAATAATCGACAGATTTATTAACAATGAAAACAATCGGTAGTCGCCTCCCTAATCTGTTACCGAATACATTACTGAAAGAATTCCAGGGTTTCTTTTATGTTTTAATATGATGATGAAAAACAATATGATAAAAGATGGTATTATATGTTCTTGAAGAAAGAGCGGGAGGATGAGAGACTCACGTTGGTTGACTATAAAGTGCTCCATGCTATCTTTGGTGCGGTTGGAGCTCTTGACTCTCTCCATAGCGTCCTTGAGAGCCTGCTCTTGCTCTGAGAGCCTCAGACGGAGAGAGACGACCTCCTCCCTCAGAGACGGATCCTGTAAAGAGAGACACACACACACACACACCCACACACACACACACACACACACACACAAATGTTTAGTGTCTGTCTCCACTAGGGCTGTTGGAACGAATTCCCGAAAGTTAAATAGTAAAAAAATCAATACTATTCGAATGCTGAAATTACTATTCGAATGTGACTGTTTTTTATAAATATGTTAGCTAACGTTAGCTAATGTCCCTCAAAAGTTGAATCCAGACAACTTTATGCAAATGAAGAGCGGCCGGCTCGCTTAAAAATGTTTTCAGAAACGCGTTCCGGTGAACTATTTTTTGTAAAATACAAGATCGTATTCTGAACGAGCCGCCATTATGGTCGGTTTTGAAATTCAGAAGCAGCCAGCCCCACGTGACGCACTTGTCCAATCAGCTGCAGCCATCGCGTTTTTAGGAGGGTGTAGACTGTGTTCTTTGCTTGTCAGTGGTCATTGAAGAGCAACTGATGGCAAGCCAACTAGCGTGCAATGCTGGGAAGCGGGGAGATCCCTGTCTGTGAAAACAACGCGTATACGGACATGTACCGTTACATCCCATCAGACTCTGTAACGCCGCGAGGCGCCGGTCCTGACCTGTTTGGTTTCCTCAGAGTTTGGAAGAGCTGCTCTCCAGAACATCCGGAGCAGCGAGTCGGCCTCCTCCAGTATCTGTCGCAGGCTTTTAGTGTCAGACAGCAGCTTCCTGACGGATCCTGAGTCTGAAGGCTGAAACACAAAACACAAAATGTTAAAGCAGCTATTCAATGAGAAAGGTATGTTGAGTTTTGAAGACCTAAGAGCTAATTTTGAGGTCCCCAGGACATCCTTCTTCTTGTATCTGCGCTTAAGATCAGCACTAAAATGTTATGGAGTGCCATGGGGAAACAGTCTTGAGCCGCACCCAGTCATTAAATGGTTCGTTGATTTTCCTGTGAGAGGATTAGCGTCCAAGATCTATGCCAAACTGATGCAAGTATCCATAGGAGAACTCCCAATAGCAAGGAAATGGGAGAGAGAGCTGAGTCCTGAGGGAAACGCAATTAATTGGGACATTTCCCACTGTTCCAAGAACCCAAATCACCAACAGAGCCACTTCAACATACAGTATGTCATAGGACATATTGGACTCCTCAGAAGATAGTCAAGTCATTCCCACTCCTTATTGCATGTTCTGCCAACCTGAGCAAACTGGAACTTTCCTGCACATGGTCTGGGAGTGTGAACAGGTGCTTGAGTTTTGGAATAAAACAACATCAATAATATCTGACGTGATAGGATGTCGAATTCCTACTGAACTGGTTGTTTTGTTGCTTAATGACGACTCTAAATTACATCTGCTTGGGAGACAGAAACAAATTTGGCTAGCCGGCTCGACCGCAACCAAGAAAATGATAGCTCATTGCTGGCAAACATTATAAACAAGTCATAAACGTTTATGACATAACGCTTCTTTTAGGAATTCGGTTTTTGTCATGACAAGTTATGGTTATGGTTAGGGTTAGGGTTCATGTGTTCATGACTGTGTCATGACAGTGGCATGTGTTCATGCCACTGTCATTTCACTCTTATGTAGATACCTTCAAGTAAAATGCTACCAGAAATTCTTAGTATGATTTTGTCGACTACTTGATTCATTTATTCAATCAACAGGTCTGTAAAACTGAGTTTCTCCACAAAGAATCATGCAAAAGCTCCAATTTAAATCCTGTTTTTACCAGAGATGCTCTTATAAGTTCTCTTTGCTCTGAAGTATTGATGGCAGTGTGGACAGCGATCCAATAAATTACTGTATGTAATGTTGCAGTTCATTAATATTTCAGTAGAGATTTTATTTTCCCCAAGGTCTATTTTGTAATTTAATCATGTCATATTCCCCACTGTTGTTTCTTGTAAAAGGGTTGTCAGACAATCAACATCTCCAGCCTCTCAGAAGTCTCAATACGAAATATATTACAATGAAAAATGTCAAAAATGTTTGTTTTTTTTTATAGTGGTAATATACAGATTTGCACATGGACACATTTTTACGCAAAACAAAACTCATGTCTATAATGATAATTTAAAGCTGGGCTTTAAAGCTCACCTGATGAAGGCTGAACTCCCGTGTCCCACTCAGGGAATACAGGGCGGTCTCCATCTTGCGGAGGAGAGCGCTGCCCTGCAGGATCTGCTGCTGCAGAGCCTTGAAGTCATCAATGTGGCCCACTGCATGGGCGCCATGACGGTTGGCGAATGAGCCGTCTGAGGCTTGACCCTGCAGGGTGGAGGCTGCTGGGAAGGAAAACAAGAGAATTAGGAACAAGGGGCGACATAGAGACATGTGAGCTCTACTCTATGTGCTGCTATGTGATATACAGTATGGAGGTAAGAACATGCAATAATGGAATATAAGGGCTGCTGCACACTGCCTGCGTGGCGTGTCCGTTTTTATTTCGGGTCCCATGTTAACAGGTTAGAGCTTGCACACTGCCTGCGTGACACGCACGTCTCAGCAAGTCTAGCATGCACGCGATAACGCTTGCACCGACGCCTATTTTTCACGCGACAGAATAGGAAAAGATGTTTATATGTCATTTTGACACAAATACATATTAATAAGTGACATTTTGATTTTTGAAAATAATGATTGATTTTTCAAATATTGCATATGTTGAACAAGGGTGATCCAAATCACGTGACTTTTTTGTAGCTTGAAACATCCATGTGTCCAGACAAGGCTAGCAGCTGCAGCACCGCGTCAGACACGTTTCTGGTGTGCAAAGACAGAAAACGCCACGCAGCCGCCACCCAACTGACATGCAACAGAAACGCTACGCTCACACCGCGCAGGCAGTGTGCAGGAGCCCCAAGTGTGCTACGTTTACATGCACGCTAATATTTCACTATTATTCAGAATATGGCAATATTTTCAGCGATTTGAACAGCATATTTTGTTTGGATATTTGGAAGGCCTTTATCCTGAATTTAGCATTTTCCGATTAGGACGTGTGTGATATGTCGGTATTATTCTGGTTTTAGGAGATGGACTGGGATGCGGTCATAAGTAAATATTAACTTTGTACTCAGGCTATCGGAGTGTTGAATGTGAGCTTCTCACCTCCGGTTTCTGCTGCATGTTTCTGCGCAGGATGAAGAGGAGAGGAAGGACTGACGAGTCCAGTGTCTCTCACAGGCGGGGACGGGACGCTTTCTGTGGAGGAAGATTTCCATCAGAGCTGAACTCGGCTCTTTAAAATGACGTAGGGCCCTATCTCGCACACAGCGCAGCGCAGCGCAGCGCAGCGCAGCGCAGCGCAGCGCAAAGCCCGATGCAAGTCTCTTTGCTAGTTTAAGACCGACGCAGTTGTCAATTTCCCGTCCAGCGCCCACGTTTTTTAAATAGAAAATGCACCTGCGCCCATGGGCGTGCTGGTCTTACAGGGAGGTGTGTTCAGGTGCATTCTGGGCGTATTGCTATCTTGAGGCAGCGGGAAGTGATCACTCCATTGACCAACAAAAACCTGGTCTAAAGTCAATAACGCAGCATTTCATTGTTATTTTAACAGAGCATTAGTAAAATGCTCCTAGGCTCGTACACAGCGCGTGCACACAGGGACACACAGCAGCACACACACATGCAGAAGATTACAAATAAAAATATTACGGTGCAAATCCTCCATCATAACAGCAATGCTCCAAGGTCCAAACGCGCCTGGCTTTTAAAGGGAATGGGAGATGATCTCTGATTGGTTGATTGCATGTTATGCCCAAAACACACCTATGAATTAATAATAATAAATTGAATTTATATAGCGCTTTTCAAAGACTCAAAGTCACTTTACAGGGAAGGTAAACATGAATTACAGGAATTAATGAAGACACTAAGTACAACCCTTTTGAACCATGCGCCCCAAACTAGCAAAAGTGGACTTGGACACGCCCTAAACGCACCTGCGCCAGGCGCATCACGCCGTGCGCTTAGATCGTTAAAATAGGGCCCTTGGAATCTTTTTCTGTTATTGAGCTCCAAAAGAATCAAGAGTAATTTTCGCAAGAGGCTGCCAGATGCGCCGGGACGATTATGCTTTTGTCCTGAACTGGATTCTTTCACTATACACGGGGGCCCGATTCGATTTGTATTGCGATGTTCATTTATTGCGATTCGCAAAACCCCTACTGTCGGACATACTGACCGTTGAAGAGCTGTCTCCTGGATGGAGGCTGTGTGTCGGCCTGTCCGCTCAGCTGCTGCTCCAGCTGAAGGTGCAGCTCTCTGGGGTCAAAGGTCGCAGTGCTGGGTCCAAGTTTGGCTTCTTTACTGGCCTGACCTGCTTGGAAACACACGGACACGCAGAGGAGTTATACAAAGGTTTTTTTGCAGATGCCGGGGGGCTCGGTACAAAAAAGAAAAACTAAAAGAAATAAGATGTCTCTGGAAGTTCGTATAGAAACTAAACAAATACCTGCATGCGTGTTTGTGGCGACTCCACACGCTCGGCGCTGCACCTGCAGCTCGCACTGAAGAGAGAGGACCAGACTGCGGCTCTCACAGAGCTGCTGCTGGACCACGCTCACCTCGTGCTGCAGTCTATGAAAACACACACACACACACACACACACACACACACACACACGACATTTTTATATATTAAGCAACATTTGCGCTTCCTTTTCAAAAAATGTCCTTACCCGCCAGGTCGTAAACTAGTCATCACAAAGCACATGAACACACACATATTAATATCTGGCTGCATATGAGCATTAAATATTAAAATATCATTTGAATATTACAAAAAAATTAAATTCAAATGGTATTATAGAGGAAGATTGATAGCTCTAGTCTCCACACACACACAGACAGAGGAAATGTTTAGTGTGTCTCTCCACACACACACACACACACACACACACACACACACACACACACACACACACACACACACACACACACACACCTGTTGATGGCTTCCTGGTTCTTCTGCCTGTCCTGTTTCAGTTGTGTAATCTCGAGCCTGCGAGCTTCAGTCTCCGTTTGCAGCTTCCTGCTTTGCTCCGCCCACCTCTCGGCCTCTAGCTCCGCCTTCTTCAGATGCTCCGCCTCCTTGGTGCTCTCTGCAGGGAACACAGGACATCACACTTTTTACACTGTTACATTACATGACAGTACAGAAGTTATTTTAACCCTGAATCGAACCAAAACTGTCAATGACTTTTGTCATTAAAAGCTGTGAATCTGCTGAACACAACTGGATCTGGATCTTTTCTCTGCAGGTTCTGGTCCCGGTGTTGAGTATCCGACTGTACCTCTGGAGGCCTGCTTCAGCTGGGTCTGCAGGCTGACGTTCTCCTCCTTCAGGAGTCGGATCTCACTGGACAGCTGGCCGGCCGAGTCCAGACCCTGGATGTAGATGTTAGTAGGAGCACCTGGAGAGGACAGGGAGACGCCAGCCAGCTCATGTTTAGCATTGTGTGTGCGTTAATGAAATCTCTAGAGTCAAAGTATTTACCGACTGGATATTTTCCTACCAAACTACGTATCCTTTTCTAGCTTTCTGACCCATTAACAGCTTCTTTCAAGGAAATCATTAGAAAAATTCCAGAGTCTTGTAAGACAAAACAACCCATGTTATTGTGTGTGTTTGTGGTATGTGCGTGTGCATGCGTGTGTGCGCGTGCGTTTGAGTGTGTGTGTCTGTTTGCGCGTGTCAGTGTTTGCAGGTGTGTGTACATCTGTGTGTGCATGTGCATGTGTGCGTGTGCGCTTGTGTGTGTGTGTGTGTGTGCATGTGGATATTTGTGTGCATGTGCATGTGTTTGTGTGTGTGTCCGCACGTGTGCGTGTGCATGTGTGTGCATGTTTGTGTGTGTGTGTGTGTGTGTGTGTGTGTGTGTGTGTGTGTGTGTGTGTTACCTTTCTCAGTGGCGGTGCGGGCCAGTCTGTCCTCCAGCTGCTGTCGGAGGCGCTCGTTGGTCTGGATGGAGTCCTCCAGTCTCTGTCTCAGACTCCTGATCTCTCTCAGATGCTCCTTCATCAGGTCTGAACCTACACAAACACAAGTCATCCTCTGCTGTTACACATCGCTCTTCTTTGCAACAATACCAAATACAGAAACGGATGAATCTAAGCAACACAAGTACTAAAGGTAAAGGACCAAATTAGGGTTGTTGAGCATTTGGTTTGCATTATGGCCTTCCGGCAGCTTCCCATGGTGTAAAGATCTTTCCCTTTCCTAGAGCTGCAAAGATTAATCGATTAGTTGTCCACTTTTGAATTAATCGCCAGCTACTTTAAAAATCGATTAACCCTTTGGTTGTCTTCCTGTCGACCATGCAACGTTTTGTTTTTCTGGGTCAAAACGACATTTGTCACTTTTCCAGGCCATTTTTGTCGGGTTTATTTCAAGTTTTTTGGGACTTTTTACAATGTTTTTGTCGATTTTTTTCTGCGCTTTTATTGACGTTTTCGTCGATGTTTTTCACTGCGTTTTCTTCTGGAATTTTTGACACTTTTTTCAACATTCTTTTGTAAAAAAAAAAAAGTTCAAATGCTATAAAATTTCTCTGATTGCAGCTTTTTAAATGTGATTATTTTTCAAGTTTCTTCTCTCCTCTGTGACATTAAACTTAATATCTTTGAGTTGAGGACAAAACAAGTCATTTGAGGATGTCGAGAAAATAATCAACAGATTAATCAACAATGAAAATAATAAATGAAAACAGTATTTCTGTTTCTTTTAAAAAAGAAATGGAAGTCATAGAATTAGTGCTGTGGAAAATCACATTATGCTATGCACAATGTCAGCTACGAGCGTGCAACTTATTCCATCCTCACTGAAAGTTTTTACCTGGCTTTTATTAGCGATCAGTATTTGTTTAAGCTAACAATGGCTTTCATTACAGACTCATATTAAATACTGGCTTTTATTTAAAGTGTTCATATTATGCTCATTTTCAAGTTCATAATTGTATTTAGAGGTTGTACCAGAATAGGTTTGCATGGTTTAATTTTCCAAAAACACCATATTTTTGTCGTACTGCACATTGCTGCAGTTCCTCTTTTCACCCTGTGTGTTGAGCTCTCTGTTTTAGCTACAGGGTGAGACATCTCACTTCTGTTCCATCTTTGTTGGGAGTCGCACATGTGCAGTAGCTAGGTAAGGACTACTAGCCAGTCAGAAGCAGAGTATGAGAGCGTGCCCTGACAGTACCTAGGTAAGGACTACTAGCCAGTCAGAAGCAGAGTATGAGGGCGTGCCCTGACAGTACCTAGGTAAGGACTACTAGCCAGTCAGAAGCAGAGTATAAGGGAGTACCACGCTAGCAGCTAGGTGAGCATTATAACGTGTGTAACAAAGTGACCACGTTGGTCTCTGAAGTAAAGGCTGGACTACAATAGAGCTGTTTGGAGCAGTTGGTGAACAGTGTTTTCTGTTGGAGATGGTAAGTCCCTTTGGGGGGGACTTTGGGCATTTTCACTTTGCTAGGGACTGCAGATGAAAATTAGCCTGTATGGCTAAATCTGGCACATTTACATGTTGGACCTTGTACTCATGTTGATTAATGTGCATTGTCCCTTTTAATAAAGAAATAAACATAAAAAAGATATATGACACAATAAAGGAAAGGGAAAATGCCAAAAAGCATAATATGAGCACTTTAAGATTGAACAGGGATCTGTCAAAGTAATCATACTGAAACATAAACAACAAAGGGAATCTAGGCTCAAAGGTCCACTTATTCGTTTTTAGAGCTTTCATCCGCATCTCATGGTCTTCGCTGCAGGAAACAGAGCTGGATGTAACTGAGCGTGTACCTGTGTTGCTGGTGCCTGATTGGTACCCCGAGGATCCCGAAGACAGGTCAGCTCCGAGTCTCACTGCCCGGTTACCGTAGCTCATATCCCACAATGCACTGCTCTCCAGCAGACTGGCCCCAGCCTTCAACGCGGAGCCGGCGTCCAGGCCGCTGCTGAAAGGTGACGGCCGGTATCCGTGGTAGGAGAGAGGCGGGAAGGCAGAGGAGTCGGGCTGCTGCTGGGCGAACGGGAAACCCTGGGGAGGTTTGGACTGGGGAGTGGAAAACCCTGGAGACGAAGATTAAAATCAAATATTTAAATTAAATATCAGTTAATAAAGGAAAGGAACACTGCACTGCAAAGTCTGAAAGACACTTAACCCTTGTGTTGTCTTCCTGTCGACCATGAACTTGTGTTCCTAGCGGGTCACAATTGAAAATTTACTTTTTTTGGCGCTTTTTCTGACATTTTTGTCATTTTTTTTAAAGCTTTTGGCGGCTTTTTTAAACATTTTTGTCACTTTTTTCAACATTTTTTTAAAATGTATGGTCAATAAACCTAACTTACATGACATTATACCAAATTTATGAGTTAAAAAAATTATACATTATTTTTACTATTAGTTAAAGGTGCAGTAGGTAAGACTCCTAAAACTAACTTTCTGTCATATTTGCTGAAACTGACCCTATGTTCCAGTAGAACTACATGAAGCTGGCTCCTCTAGCTCCACCTACAGCCTGGAGTGCGATTTGAAAAACTCCACCACTCCCTGTTCAGATGCACCAATCAGGGCCAGGGGGGGTGTCTAACTGCGTGTCAATCACTACTCATGCACACGCATTCATTCTCCCTTGTGGGGGGAGGGGCTTAGGAGACAGTTTTGAGCTTTAGCAGAAAGGGGGGGGAGGGACTGAGAAGTTGTCGATGTTTAAATTGTTTGGCTAAGTCCTGGATCTTCACAATCCTACCTACAGCACCTTTAAGATCAGAGGATGTTGTGGTGGATCACAATCTGTCAAAGTTTAGTCAGGATATGATTTTGAAACCATTTAAACATTTTTTTAAATGCTTTACAATTGAATAAAACACCCAAAAATAATGATTTGTGTTTAAATGTTGAATGGGTTCCGTACAATGTACATCCATGTTATTTTTGGGCAATTTGGTTCAAAGAAACCTACATTTCTGATATTAAAAACTTTGAAAACGGGTCAAATTTGACCCAAGGGTTAAACAAGAGAGTGTTAGCGAGACACAAAGGAAACAGAAAGAGTTAAAGACTGAACGAGAGATTAAAAGACTTCTTTTGACGCAGTGAATGAGTTAGTCAGGCGGTTGAGATTCAGTCTGGTTTGCAGTTTCTCAAAGCTCCATCCCTCATTAGTGTTTAGAGATCACAGTAAATCCTTCTCAGGCAGAGTGCTCCGGCTTCATTAAGCATCAAATGAGGAGCAGTTATTTAACGAGAAAGAGAAGAGGAGAAGAGAAGAAAGCCTGGTGTATCTGCGTGCAGCATCATTTACATCAATAATCCTCACACTGATGCGTAGACAGCTGAGACTGGGAGTTCCCAGAGCAGCTCCTTCAGCAGCACACTGCTGCAAGAAGGAACGCTACCGCAGGTCCTTTTATTCCAACAGCAGTCAGACTCTTTAATGCAACATCATAATGTAGCACTGCTAGCTGCTTCTGCATTATGAGCCATCACTGGACAATATTCTGCACTATACATATTTATTTATTCATTACTCTCTGTTAACCTTCAACTGTGCAATATGTAATTTCTATTCATCCGCACCTTACTCAACTGTATATCTGTGTTTAACTACTGTCTGTTTATATAAGGGAGTTTATTGTGTAAATATGTTTGTTTTATTACTATTATTATTATTATTATTATTATTATTACTAACTAATTAAAATTTTTCTATTTCTTTTACTTTATGTTTTTCTCCTATGTCTACTTAAAGGTCTTGACCAACTGCCACTTTGCTCATTTGAAAGCCATGATGTCTCTCTCTCTCTCTCATGGGTGGGCCAAATTCTCTGGGCGGGCAAAGCAGAGAAAGGGGAGGTAACCTTGCTCCTTATGACCTCATAAGGAGCAGATTCCTGATTGGTCCATCTGAGCTTTCATTTTCTCAAAGGCAGAGCAGGATACCCAGGGCTCGGTTTACACCTATCACCATTTCTAGCCACTGGGGGACCATAGGCAGGCTGGGGGAACGCATATTAATGTTAAAAAAAACTCATAAAGTGAAATGTTCTTGCCATGGGACCTTTAATGTGTATTTGTGTTATTCTGATGTGTGTAAATCTTTTTCTTTTGAGCTGCTGTAGCACAGGAATTTCCCCAGTGTGGGATTAATAAAGTCTATCCTATCCTATCCACGGCTAATCCTTGTTCGATGTTAAAACATATTTCTACTGAGCAGCATCACGGATAACAACGCTGAGTTGTTGCTCTACTTCCTATTAGAGGAAAGGTCATAAATCAACCCCTCTTACACAGAGGATCAATCTGCCTTCCTTTCTGGAGAACTTTAAACTTTGGTGCCCTCCAGTGGTAGCACCACGCAGCCTGCACACAGTCTCACACTCATCTCGCTGATGCTTGGACGACATGTGCTTGACATGGGCTACAGTTAATCTACATACATGGAGAACTTTATGTGAAGTATAATTTAAACAACAGACAAAGATCCCTTTGAAATTATTTTTATTGCCCTGTTTACGAGGACATACGGGATGTACCACCTCTATTTATAATATTGTGGCAGACTTTATTTGCCAAGATAGGCGGAGAAGACAGAGTACTTAAGCAGTAAAATGTAATGTTTTGAACTTTGCAACTGAAATTTCGGGGTCTTACAAACTTATGTGGTTTGGGCACTTTGTGCGCAAGACACGGAAATAAAGAATCAATCCATCAAATCAAATCAAAACTGAAAGCTGTTGAAGCGTGACACCTCACGTCGAAACCAAGACGCTTCTCTGAACAGCTCTCATGATGGGTCCAAGCGCTGATGCCATGCCAACTAAGGGTGCGGAAATCAGGGTCGTTTTTTTAAATTGTTAAATACTGTTAGACTGTCTGCTTCCATTGCAAGACAATATGCACAAGGAAGCTTCACAGGATTCTCAGTCCTGTCAGATTTCACCTTTATTCTGTCATTTAGTTATGCTTTTCTTCAAGTCTATTGTCTAACCTACTGCGAATGTGCTAAATCTACGAAGAAAGATATGTCATGACTCTGAAAGTTTAAACTTTGAAAGTGGAGTAGCTGGGTAAGACAGTAGAACTGTCTTCGACTACATAAATTCTTAGTCGACGAACACGCGATTTCGTCGACAGATCTGTAAAAAAATAGTTTTTCCACAAACAATCATGCAAAAGTACCGCTTTTAAATCTTTTTTTTGTCACAGATGTGCTGATAAATGTCTTCGATATGAGACATTTGGCATGAAAAAGGATTTAAAAAAAAGACTAAAGAAAGTCGACTAAGACCAAAACGAGGCAGGCCTGGAAGACACTCAATTTCGGATGTTGTCTGGAAAATCTTCATCATCTACTCTAGTGTGGGAGTGCAGAATACAGGTCTACACTGTTCCCCTAAAGTTTTCTGACAAACCATGGCTTGACATTGTGCTTGCATGCTGCAGAGCGTTATCAAACTTCAAACACACGATTAGTCCACACACACACACTTCCATACACACACTCATGCGTATGCAGCCGGACCGACGCACTCTCGTTGTCTCCCAGCTGCCTTTGTAACATCTGCAGCTCCTGATGCACCTCGGCCAGGGAGAACCCCACTCCCCCGCTGCCTGGGTAACGGGTTTGCAGGGTTGGGGGGTGAGGATGGAAGGGCAGAGGCGCCCTCTGGCGGGGGAAGGAGGAGGAGGAGGGGGAGGAGAGGGGAGGGTGGAAGAGAGTAGAGGGGAAGACTGAGGCCGTAGCTGCGAGGAGAGGAAGAGAATCCAAAAGCACAAGAATGAAAGAAACACAGCAGCAGCAGCGCAGATGTGTGTGATGAAGGTGTAATAATACAACACATAACTAAAGCCTGATCCGCAGGGGACTATATTACCATGGGACCTGATGTGGTAATCACCCCCCCCCCCACGTCTGTGTTGTTTGGAGCGGCGCATTCCCACAGGATAAGCAAAGTGGAATTAACTGACATTATTCTGTGCATATGATGTCAAGGCTTTGTCAAAACTTGCATTTATATTTGCCAACGCAGGCAATACAACAAGTCTACTAAACCATACGATGATATGGGTCGTTCAATCCTACCCTCTAATACCACACACAGACGCGTTTGTTAAATTAGCGCCCCCTAGCGGTGGCAGGAAATACAACCTTATATATAAACCAGAGAATGTGACGGCCACGGTTTTATACATGTTATCAACGTTGTGAAGCGGTCACAGTTAAGAGTTTAGGCACAAAAAGTACTTGGTTATATTTAGGCACCAACACTTATAAGTTAAGTTTAGAAAAAGATTGCGCTTTGGGTTAAAATGAGATGCTACTTCATTTCCGGTAACAAAAAACGGGACGTAGCTCCGTTTGTTCCAACAAACGTGAGTTTGTGCGAATCCCTGTTTACTTTTATTTTCAAACGGGACATGAACCCCGGTCTCCTGGGTGAAAGTCCTGTGTTTGTTTGACCCATTGACCCTACGATTCCTACTATGGCCAGTGCCATGCCAAGACCCGCCCTTCAATAGCAGCTTGATTGGTTGGGGTTAGGGTAGCCGATCTGTTTGGGGTAAGGGTAGCCGATTGGTTGGGGTTAAGCATTGACATTGAGTGGTTAAGGTTAGGATAGCCAATTGGTCAGGGGTTAGGACCTGTACAAATTGGGTTACGCTACCTTGTGTAAGCATGGATGCCTGGCCAATAGTACGTAGTGTGTGAAGGGCGGGTCTTGGCGTGGCCATAGTAGGATTCGTAAATTTGCTACCAGGACATTTGGCGCTCTTATACTTCCTCACCTTACCTCCTGCTTTGCTCCCGTCCTAACGAATACGGCCAATAGAGGGCGCAGCCACTAAAAACGTAAATATAGGTTGCATTTTCTGCTTGAACAAACGACTTATGTGGGCGTTTGTCAGGGGAGGACAGTCTCCAAACCAAAATCACAGAGATGACGACTCTCACGGGACTATAATATCACATTAACTCTTTATTTGGCGCAACTTTTACTCAACAAATTACAGAAATGGAAGATTTGCACGGGATTAAAATGACAGACGACCTCCGCAAGGATTTCAGATCACTAGAGGTCCCCCAGGTTATACTAGTCCTGCGTGTATAGGGCTTAAGTTACAGCCTGGGCCACACTCAGGAGCCCATTCCTACCTGTCTGACTCGGCATGTCTGCTGCGGGCTTGTGTGGCGAGCTGGGGCAATGCATGCTGGGACAGCTGAGGCAGGACTGGGCTGTGTGGATGGACGAGGTGATGGATGGAGGGACAGACGGATGATGTGACATGGTGTTCACACTGTGAGAGTGGCTGCCTGGAAATGAAAAGAGTCGGATGTCACCAGAGGACATGATGGATGGAAGAGAAAACAGGCGTACGCGTCTGTGTGTTCCACCTCGAGTGATTTCGGTTATGTGTAATGAACAGAGAGGACATGATTGTATTGGTTACTTCTCCCTCCACATGTTCTATGCGTAGGCTGTATAAATAGTGGACGTAGCAGCCGTGACTTCACCCATCGGGGACCCATGGGCAATAATTCAATGTAATAATTTATCGTCTTTCAATGGATCATATCGTGAGTAGGGGTGGGGGAAAAAATTATACAGCATAGTATCGCAATATTTTCCGTGGCAATACTGTATCGATACAAAGTTTTCTTTTGGGGACATAATTTGAAATTGGGGAAAAATTTGAAGTTGGAAAAAAGGTAATAAATTGCAATATATTGCAGAATATTGCAATATCTTTAAAATCGCAATAATATTGTATTGTGACATAAGTGTCGTGATGATATCGTATTGTGAGGCCTCTGGTGATTCCCACCCCTAATTGTGAGGAAATCATATATCGAGATATCGTGATGTACCATTGTGTTGTCTGAATTGATAATAACAAGCACATACTAACTCAAGTTTCTCAGAAAATCTGTTGTGAAACATTTTGGGGGAAAATCATTTCTCTATAATTTCACTTGAAACAGTTTGCCACATTATCGATGATCTATCTAAAAACACGCTGTAAAAAATATTTTGTGAAAGCAACAACTGTACAATATCGTCGCAATATCGATATCTATGGCGCTACGCTAAGCTAAACGCTTAAGAGGGAAAGTTGCGGATTTTCAATCCTTCTGAAGCGAGTCATCTAGTGGAGATTTACCCTTAAGTTACCAGCTAGCAGTCGCTAGCTAGCTAGCTTGATTGGTTGGCAGAACGCTGAACAAGACATTTTTAGGCGACAAAAATGTTCCAGTTAACTTTTATGAAGTGAAAACACACTGAGAGGGTCAAGGTTTAAGATGAAAACACAGACGGCATCCAAAAACAGGTTGAGGTCTATTTTAATGTCCACAGTTTTAGCATGGTTAGCATTGCTAAGCCTCTGTCCTGATTGACAGATCCTAAAGCATCCCCTGCTTTATCGTCTGTTTTAAAATGAACGGGACCATCATTTACTAAATGAACATCGTGCTGTGTTGAAGAAGACTTGAAACTAGCGATTGAGACCATAAACTCATTACGAAAATGTTAACTGAGGTAAAAAATCAAGTGAGAAGTCGGCTCATTTTCTCATAGACTTCTCTAGAAACAGACTTCTTTTAGGAGCCGGTGGAGTCGCCCCCTGCTGGAAGTTACAGAGAACGCAGCTTTAAGGAGCTTCCCAGAAGCTTCGTCCATTATTTTTTTTACAGTTTATCGTTCTATGCAGCAGTGTACAAACACACCTGAAGCTGGACGATGTGTGTCTGGCTCTCACCTGTGGTGACTCTGGTAGAAGAGCGCGTGTCCTTCTGGCCGAGCTCGCTGGCAGCGTCCACGTCAGAGCAAAGGTCCAGCTCCCCGTTGGTGGATCCGTGCTCGTCAGACACATAGGAGATGCGATCCGATTGGTCGGTGGTGTCCGAGAGGGCGTGGCTGCTGCAGGGTGTGTCTGAGCGGTGGTGTTTAGGATGATATTGGTGGTGGTTGTGCTGCTGGTTTAGTTTGGAGCGGAGGGATTCGATGATCTTGTCCTTCTGCTGCAGCTCCTTACTGAGCCTGAACACAAACACACAGAGTAAATATTAATGTTGTTTTAGTTATCAATCAAGTCAGTCTATTTCATTTGGGAACCGGAGGGTCGCTGGTTCAAGTCCCCAAATGGACCAAAGTATGGTGGTGGTGGACTGGTAGCTGGAGAGGTGCCAGTTCACCTCCTGGGCACTGCCAAGGTGCTCTTGAGCAAGGCACCGAACCCCCAACTGCTCGGGGCCCTTTTCCATAGTCAGCTCCCTCCTGACTGACATCTCTCCATTAGTGCATGTACAGTATAGGTACTGAGCATGTGTGGGCAATTCAGGCCTGTATGTAATGTGTATTACAATAACAACTATACAATAGAAAAAAATTAGCTTAGCACCGCCTAAGACGATTGTGATTGGTTTAAAGAAATGCAAACAACCCAGAGCAGTTTTTTTCTCCCATCCCAGAATGCATCTGTGGTGTGGTGTGGAGATACAGCTGGCAATGCAAGACTAGAAATGATGACCAAAATCCAAGTATTTTTAAATGAAAATCTCTAAAGTTTACTGCACCGACAGCACATGTGACAGCTTAATTAGCTGCCCTGTGATGCAGAGGGCATTAATGGGTGAGGATGTACCCAGTGTGTGAGCCACCTTCCTGCTGATCGGACTCTCCCATCGAGGCTTAGCTGACTGCACTGCGTTGCTTTAGGGAAGCCTCTTAGTGACGTACACATACATGACACTGCATCACATTGCAAAGACACTCACACTCTCCCAAGAATCGCATCGCACGGACTCACCCTTTCCCAAGAATCGCATGTTTACACTGACGTGATATGACTGAATGGAAAAATGAAATGGAAATGCAGACATCCCTACAGTGTCTCCTACAGCCGATCTAATTAACAGTGACGTGTGTGGACACAGTTGCTGTGGTGAAGGTCGTTCATCTAAATCAATTACGTACACACTCTCTCACACACACACACACACACACACACACACACACACACACACACACACACACACACACACACACACACACACACACACACACACACACACACACACACACACACACACACACACACACACACACACACACACACTAGTTTTCCATCTGTCTTTCCAAATGTCCCTTCTTATTTCTTGTATTTTCTTGTTCAAAAAGGGGCAACCAGCTAAAGCCTGACTTTGCCCAAAGTTTAAAAAAAAATGTAAAAGACACAGCAACACTTTTTCTCACGTTCGGTCTATATTAGGCTACATCTACACTATTACGTTTTTTTATTTTTATTTTTAAGCACTGTTTTAAGACAAAAACGGTCAGTGTAACGCTTATCAGTTAAATTTTTAAGCACAAACGGACATTTGGAAAAACAGAAAAATGGGTTCAAATCCAATTTTTCAGTTTTTTCCACCTTGACAAATAAAAAAATTGGATCTTTAACCTGTTTTTCCAATTTTCTGTTTTTTATTCAGAGGATCAGAAATTGAGAAAATTACAAAATTGCGTCTGAGCTCCAATTATTCAATACTGCGATGGTATTCTCTTCCTCTACTTTGCGGAATATGCAGGTCATTCACTGCATATGGACCAAAATGAAAAACTGAAAGACTTTGGGGTCAGAGGTGCAACTGATGGTTTTGAGTGGGGGGGGCGGGGGTGTAGCTACGCGGAATAATTAAAGTATTGAATAATTGGAGCCCAGATGCAATTTTGTAATTTACTAAATTCGTGATCCTATGAATAAAAACAGAAAATTGGAAAAACAGGTTAAAAGATCCAATTTTTTAATTTGTCAAGGTGTATTTGAACCCATTTTCCTGTTTTTCCAAATGTCCGTTTGTGCTTAGAAAATTGAACTGATAAGCGTTACACTGACCAAAAATGATCTCGCTCCACGGAAGAGTTTCTGCTCCAGCAGCCAAACTAACTGACTTCTTTTTTTTTTTAAACACATCTGACAACACATATCACATGACCAAGTAGTAACGTCATAATGTCGTTTTTTTTAAATAAAACCCTCTAAGTTCTCATGGTTGCCGCCTGTGTTTTCATGTCTTACTTTTGGAGCTGTGCGAGCAGCGCCCTCCTCTCCCTGTCGGTGAGTCTCTTCAGCAGCAGCAGCTCTCTCTCCTGAGCCTTCCACTCCCACAGGGAGAAGGAGAACAGCGAGTCTCTGTACAGTGGGCTGCTTTTCGACAGCATCGCCTTCCACAAAGGAGCCATGAGCACCCCCGCTGCTTACCCTGGCCGAGCGGACGGCCCTCTGCCTGGGCTACTGACTGACCATCCCTTCCCTTGTCTCTCTCTCTCTCTCTCTCTCTCAGACTCCTGGGTTGTTTCAAATGTTCTCCGTTGCCGTTTGTCCTCCCAGCCGTGTCTCCAGAGGCGACCGAGCGCGGCTCATTGGCTGAGCGGCTGAGGTCCTGACCCCCCTGAGGTCCTGTGTGTGTGGCAGCAGGTAGGCTACAGTGGACAGGCAGGGCGTTAGCGAGGGATGAAGGAATGAAGTAGAGGGAGGGAGACGGATCGTGTGAGCGATTAGGTGAAAAGCAGAGCCAATCCTCGGATTACGTTTTGGGTTTTCCCGCGGAGATTTAGGCCTACTCCCGTCGACTTCCTTCCCACGCAGATCCTGGGAGCGTATGGGCCGGGACCACAGGTGGTAACCCAAATAGATCCAAAATCAGACCTGAAAGATACAAAGACGGAAACGTAGAGACGTGCACACGGAAAGCTGGACAATCACATATTGATGCCTAACGCTGAAGATTTAAAGACATTGGCTGCAACAACCGGATGACGTCCAAATGTTGAAATGTAGGTCCAAGAGCCAGATGGTTTGATGACAGAACTAACTAGAAGAAAAAGATATTATAATAATTAGCTCCATTGTGAAAAAAGCACTAACTCAACTGCCTGAGGAGAGTTGCACATGCACTTGGCGTGTCCTTTTCTTTCTCTATCTGGTTAACATCTCTGCTAAATTTAGCTTTTCCTCTTTCCACTGTTGCCCGTATCTGCCTCCAACTATATATGTATTTTTTTTTTGCACTGACGTCTTGAATAGTGCCCTCAAAGGAAAGCTTATTATAACTCTGGACACAACCTATCCCACCAGCAAACACTGCAGCAGCATCAGCATCAGCAGCCCTGAGGGGGGAGGAGATGTAGTGACGAAGGAGCAACAAGAAAAGGGAGAGGGACGTGCGTAAGAAACGTCCGGATGTCCCGATCCTGGGGGCTCGTGTGTTCACGCTGCAGTGGCCGTCAGAGAATGAGAGAAACAACAGAAGCTGAATGAACGCTCATCCACCAAGCAGCACTTTTCAGGTTTTTTCTTCTTCTGTCCACCTTCAGAAACGTGGAAGCTGCCTCTCCGCTGCCAGAGCCGACTCATAAATAAGCGATGCTCTTCTTTTCAGGATAAAATGTAAAAAAAAAAAGATGTCCCACGTTGGAGGAAGGAGAAGCTTCTCACCAGAAGAAAACTTTACGTCCAGTTTACGCTTTGGCAGAAAATCCAAGAACCGAT
>CM046795.1:35799715-35822215 GCA_025617405.1 Perca schrenkii
CACAAGCTGTCCTCTCAGCTGTCGCCTTAAAAACACACTGAACTGCGTTTACAACATTCAAAAATGAGTCTGAGCGAAAGGTGTTTGAGAGAAGCTGTTATTTTTGTTGTTCGATGACTCTTATAAAGAACACGGGCAGAACCCAACAAGTCAAACCATACGCCGATGATAATGCTTCCTCCCCTTCATCACGACCCCCAGGAGCATTTTCCGTCCTCATATCTAAACCAGAGGAAGGTCCAGTCGCGGTTTTCAAACTCGCCGTTAACATTGTGAGCGGTAGGGTGCTCGAGCTCCAGAGCACCCACGGAAAAAACTGAGCACCCACGTGTGCCAGACTGCCAGTAGGCTACATTCATTTATAATTAAACATTGCAGTTAGTGCTAAGTGGAGCTTCTGTCGTAGTGCGATTGGTTATGTCGCTGTCAGTCCCCAGCTCCATATCCTATCCACCAATCACAGCGTCTCTCGGATGAAAACGCCTCTTCAGTGACCCTCCCCCTCCATCCCCCCCTATACAGTGCGTGCATGTGCATTAGGTAATCAGAGTGAGCCTAAAAATGGTTGTTATTAAAAAAGCAAAACCTAATGAAGCAAGTGCATCGACGACATCCACCACCAGTGCAGAGAGTTCCACCAGGGCCCTGTGAGAAGCATTGATTCTTAATTTCCCACGAAGCTGATCGCGGTTGCGTGTCAGTTAAACTTCTCATCTCCAGTCCTATCTTTATTTGTGAGAAGTGGCGCTGTCCTGAGTTGAAAGATAGCCTACTTTATATCTTTCTTATCGAGATAAAGGACAATTACGGCACAAAACGCACACACACACGCACACACACAGACTAACACACACACACACGCAAACACACCCACACACAGTTATGGGGTAAATAACAGATGTGTAACCACTCGATCGCTCCGTGGGACATGTTTTCATGCTAATCGAATGTGTTTGTAGCTTGAAACAAGCTAGCACGGACCGCTGAATAGCTTACAACGCTAGTATTCGGGGCACAGGGAAAGTAAAAACAAATCGCTATTTTATTCCACTAAAAAGGCTCAAAATAGCACCACACTTCCACGGTAGCATAATGAGGGTCCCTACATGTTAACCGAAGCCTGTATACGAGAACACGACTGTCGTTATTTCCCCAAATACTAGCGTTGTAAGCTAATCAGCGGTCCTCGCTAGCTTGTTTCAAGCTACAAACACATTCGATTAGTATGAAAACATGTCCCAGAGAACAACAGAGTGGGTACACATCTGTTATTAAACCCTAAGTTCGTTTTGTGCCGGAATTGTCCTTTAACAGGCTTGTATGTGTACAAGGTTTCTGAAATGCTAAATTTTTTTGGACTACTTGCAATTTTGTTATGTTACGACTAAAACACAAAAACGACTTAAAAACATCTTATTGAAACGGGACCCCGGTCTCCTGGGTGAAAGTCCTGCGTTTGTGTTATAATTCCTCACCTTACTTCCTGCCTTTCTCCCGTCGTAACTACTACGCCCACTAGGGGGCGCCGCGACTATGAACGTAAATACGAGAGTCGTAATTGCTGCTTGCATGGGAGCGTTTTTTCGGTGGACAGACTCGCTGAAACATGTCTGTCTCATGATGAATGGATCTGATTCCGTCGGTCCCGATTTGATAACGTTACCGATTCGATATCAATTAGATACAATACCAATTTTATTAATCGGTATCAGATGACTCAAACAAAGACAGACTGTTTTAAACCCAGCCCTAATTATAGGAACTTTTCTGTTCCTCTTGCATAACCGTTTGTCCTGATCTCACTTGTGCTGTTGTTTTGTCTTTCTCTTCTTTTGTCCCCCCCATCATCTCTCTCTCTCTCTCTCTCTCTCTCTCTCTCTCTCTCTCTCTCTCTCTCTCTCTCTCTCTGTGTCTCTCACTGCTGTCTGCCTAATTAGCTAACCAATCGACCGGACAGTTAAAGTTCCTCGCTCGGACATCAGCTGACCGCCCGCTGGTCACGACTCCCCAGCTCAAATAAATAATGAGTTGGATGAGTTTGGATGGGGGGGGGGGGGGGTGGTGGTGGGTGGAGGGCTCTGTCCCGCAGGACTTTTTGGTTTTGTAATGCAGTGATGTCAGAGCGGCTGATTTTAAAAAGTTGCTGAAGGGCCCACAGAGACGTCCTGTCCTGCCAGCTGAGACCAGCAGCAGGAAACACTTGACTTGGTTTGTAAGACAAGACGAGTGTGGCACAGAAGAACAAAGATAAAACAAAGATTTTCTCACCAGTTAGCACAGAAATGCCTTCTTCTTTGACACTGCTAATGCTTGCTCTTGGGGGAATTACTTGAATTGTTGGGGCTTTGTAAGATGTAAATTATAGAGTGCGCTCTAGACCTACTCTATCTGTAAAGTGTCTCGAGATAACTCTTGTTATGATTTGATACTATAAATAAAAATTAATTGAATTGAAATTCTGTATTTATTTATCAGCTACAGAAGTATATTTGTCATGATACAGACTGTCTGTGCCTATAGATGTGTGTCCAGCGCTTTCATTAATGAACCCATCAGCTCTGTCAGTGATTATCCTGTGAGATCATCGCTCGTTATCCAGCCAGCATCTGATTATTCTGCCGGACATCGGCCCCAGCGCCACACACACCAATACTTTCCATTGACCAACGTCGAGAACAACAACAGACACACACACGCACACACATGCTCACACGCGCACACACACACACACACACACACACACGCACAGATACACACGTGTGCACACACAGAGACACACAGACAGACACACACACACAAGCACACACGCATAGACAGACACACAAACACATACACCCGCGCACACACACACACACACACAGGCACATACGCGCACACATACACAAACACAGACACACACAGATACACGCGCGCACACACACACGCGCACACATACACACATACACACACACACACACACACACACAGTCGTAAATGAGCACTGACCGGATGGCGAGCAGCTCTGTTTTCTCATCTGGATCTTCGGGATGATCTCCTGTGGGAGACATAATAATATCATTTGTTTTCATAAATTGAATCAGAGCTGCACGATATGACGAAAATATGCGATAATGTTGTTGAATAGCATAATAACGATATTACGTGCGATAAATAAACAGATATTAATGCGTACTCAGTTCTGCCTCTCTGTTGCGTTCAGTGTTCTGCTAACCGCTTGTTGAATTAAAAAAATACTTTCCAACATTTGTTTATTAGTGAACAACAAAGGGCACAAATAAAAAAAAAAAAAGAATGATATTAACATTTAGGATTGCAGTTTTCTACTGATAATCTCTTTTAATTAACAAAAAATTGTGTCGCAGTCTTTCTTCCAACAAGAATTTTTTTTAAATTTAAGCTTTTCTTTTCAACATTTGGCGTTTTTTGAGATACGTTTGTCGCTTTTGTCAATGTTTTTGTCACTTTTTGCCATCTTTTTGAATCTTTTGCAGACGTTTTTGTCACTTTTTCCGATGTTATTGTTGATTTTTTCTGCACTTTTTTACAGTTTAGTTGTTTTTAAAAAAAAGTTTTTTAAAGGAACACGCCGACAGGTCAATGGTTCCAGCAATCCTACTGCTCCGAATAAGTGACAAAACAACGCCAACATGTTCCTATTTACATGTTGTGATTTGTAGAGTCACAGGGTGTACAAAAAACAAGGTTACATGACACACAGCCATCTTCTAACTGTAAACAAACCGGGAACTATATTCTCCGGCGGAAGAATATAGTACTTGGGCGGAATGATTTGCTTTGCAGCAAGCCTGTCTGAGAAAATAGTTCCCGTTTTGTTTACGGTTAGAAGATGGCTGTGTCTCATGTTACGTTGTTTTTTGTACACGCTGTGACTATACAAATCACAACATGTAAATAGGAACATGTTGGCGTTATTTTGTCACTTTTGTCACAATTCGGAGCAGTAGGCTAGTTGGAACCAGTTACCTGCAGGATCTGTGCTAGGCTAAGCTAATGCTGGAACCGTCAGGCAGCGTTACAGCACGCACGGAGATGAGAAGGGTATGTATCGACTAGTTTTACTCTGGGGGTTACGGTGAATAAGCTAAATTCCCAATAAGTCGGCGTGTTCCTTTAAGCTTTTTCTGACAACGTTCTTTTATAAAACAAATGCTACAAAATTGAATAAAACACCCAAATTCAATGAAAGCGGTTAACAGATAATTTATTTTACTTGTGAAGAGCGTTTTATGGAACCATCCAAGTTACTGTTTTTGACAAATTGGTTGAAAGAAACCCAAATTTTCTGACATAGAAACTTTCTGAAAATGGGTCAGATTTGACCCCGAGGACACCAAGGAGGGGGCTAATAAAACCAGAGCACTCACGTCCGCTGATCTTGGCGCCGACTCGCTGCGCCAGGGCGCCGCTCTGAGCCAGCTGCTCCCTGAAGCTCTGGCCCATGTAGTAGTCGATGTCGTTGGCCCTCAGCAGCTCCTCGAAGGCCTTGGTGGTGTCGCCCAGGTGCTGCGTGAGGATGTTGCACACGCCCCGACCCTCCCTCAGCCGCTGGCGCAGGTGGGACAGCTCTCGGGCCTGAGCCTGGATCAGAGTATCAAACTTACTACACAGAGAGAAAGAGAAATGGGGGTTACATATCAGAATTCGGAAGCAATCTGTGAGATGACATGAAAACTAAATAGTACGTCACATCAGTGGTGGAATGTAACTAAGTACATTTACTCAAGTATTGTACTTATGTACAAAATGTTGAAGTACTTTACTTGAGTCTTTTTCTTTTCATGCCACTTTCTACTTCTACTCCGCTACATTTCAGAGAGAAATATTGGACTTTTTACTCCACTACACTCATCTGTTACAGCTTTAGTTACTAGTTACTTTAGTTACTCCGCTACATTCATCTGTTACAGCTTTAGTTACTAGTTACTTTAGTTACTCCGCTACACTCATCTGTTACAGCTTTAGTTACTTTAGTTACTCTGCTACATTCATCTGTTACAGCTTTAGTTACTAGTTACTTTAGTTACTCCGCTACATTCATCTGTTCCAGCTTTAGTTACTAGTTACTTTAGTTACTCCGCTACATTCATCTGTTCCAGCTTTAGTTACTAGTTACTTTAGTTACTCCACTACATTCATCTGTTCCAGCTTTAGTTACTAGTTACTTTAGTTACTCCACTACATTCATCTGTTACAGCTTTAGTTACTAGTTACTTTAGTTACTCTGCTACATTCATCTGTTCCAGCTTTAGTTACTAGTTACTTTAGTTACTCCACTACATTCATCTGTTACAGCTTTAGTTACTAGTTACTTTAGTTACTCCGCTACATTCATCTGTTCCAGCTTTAGTTACTAGTTACTTTAGTTACTAGTTACTTTAGTTACTCCACTACATTCATCTCTTACAGCTTTAGTTACTAGTTACTTTAGTTACTCCTCTACATTCATCTGTTCCAGCTTTAGTTACTAGTTACTTTAGTTACTCCGCTACATTCATCGGTTACAGCTTTAGTTACTAGTTACTTTAGTTACTCCACTACATTCATCTGTTCCAGCTTTAGTTACTAGTTACTTAATGTGATGATGGGGGGTATAGTGAAGGGTATGTGATGATGTGGGGGGTATGGTGAAGGGTATGTGATGATGTGGGGGGTATGGTGAAGGGTATGTGATGATGTGGGGGGGTATGGTGAAGGGTATGTGATGATGAGGGGGGGTATGGTGAAGGGTATGTGATGATGTGGGGGGTATGGTGAAGGGTATGTGATGATGTGGGGGGGTATGGTGAAGGGTATGTGATGATGTGGGGGGTATGGTGAAGGGTATGTGATGATGTGGGGGTATGGTGAAGGGTATGTGATGATGTGGGGGGGCTATTTTAATTCCAAAGGCCAAGGGAACTTTATCAGGCTGCATAGTATCCTGGATCCATGAAATAACTGGCCTTTAGAAATAAACATCTGCCTGCCTCTATGGGAATTTAACATACGGGTGGACTGACTTGTACCCCCTGTATTTTAAGGAAGAACATTTATTTATTTACGATACATTATTCATTCACAAAGAAAATTGGTGTCCTTAAAGGTTGGATTTTTCCTCATTTTTTTAATTAAGGCTTTAAGATCAATTTCCAAAAGATGATATTTATTCCTTCTTTTTAGTCAAGTCATTGTAAGTCGCAAGCACGTGACACGTGCAGTTTTACTGTATGTGTGTTTGTTCCAAATTCCACATTAGTGTTCTCATTGTGGCACTAAACCCTTT
The DNA here is from genome assembly GCA_025617405.1 of Perca schrenkii. Taxonomy (NCBI): domain Eukaryota; kingdom Metazoa; phylum Chordata; class Actinopteri; order Perciformes; family Percidae; genus Perca; species Perca schrenkii. The sequence goes on from CM046795.1 coordinate 35,805,999, forward strand.
TCTGATTGTGACAGTAGCTACAGTTAGGTCCCACATGATAAATGGGACATCATGTTCCCATTCTGGTGTCAGTTAATCCCCCTCTGACTGTCATCTGAGTTTACATAAAAACATCTGTGGTTCTGCTTGATTGCCATGGACTGATACTGATGGAAAGTGACGGATAACGCCTGCAGTGATGAACGGCTCGCTGTGCAGATGGAGCTGTGTCAGTGAGAAGCTGATACACTGTCCTGGATGGATCACACCAGTGTTTGGGAATGTTTTAGCTCATTTATGGCAAATCCTTTGTAGTGTACAATCTCAAAAAGTGACCAGAAGCTTTATATACCTAGAACACAAAGAGACACAGGTCTTTATTTAAAACTCTAAAGATATTTCATCATATTTTAGCAAGATATCTCCCCCGATAGTTTTCTGATATTCTCTTGATTTGGCTGCAAATTCAGCGTTTCTTCCAAGTTCACGTTTTGATAAATTCAATATCAGGTCCATTTCCACGGCAATATTTCCATCAGTACAACATCAGAGTCATGTCATACTCACCACTCTGCTGAAAGCCTTTCTCTTTTACTGACATTAAGACAATAATTCTTTGTATTACACGTTTTCTGAAAATGTTTATGTTTAAATATGCAAATGGGGCATTATCTAATGCTAACTTTCTGTGAATTTCGGTGTCTACTGACACAAATAGACAAAGTGTAGTAAATAAACACCTTAATGTGTATTTGGGATGTTTTTTTCCCCACCAGTTGGAAAGAGGACATGTTATGAAAGGCAGCATAGCCCAAAAAACTCATGTAGTGTCTGTAGTGTTTACAGTGTGGGCTGTGTATAACACCAGTGTGTAACCGTGACTTGTAAAGTGAGTGTCTGCAGAATGTGCAGCAAGGCAGTAAGTGGTTAGATTCAGAAATAGTACGATACTACTAAAGGTGCTCTGAGCGATTTCACACGTTAGTAGTTGGTAGAGAGCTGTCCTGGACGCAAAATTACGAATCACACTATGGCCACGCCAAGACCCGCCCTACGAAGCAGCTCGATTGGTTGGGGTTAGGCATTTGACCTCGAGTAGTTAAGGTTAGGGTAGCCGATTGGTCAGGGGATAGGACCTGAACAAATGGGGTTACGTTACCTTGCGTTCTCATGGACACTTGACCAATAAATGCTATTGAAGGGCGGGTCTTGGTGTGGCCATAGTGGGATTCCTAATATCGTGTCCTAAACAACGGGACGAGGAGGAGGGAGGGGCGAGCTAGCCTCCGTGTTGTTTGACAATACTTCCAACGTCAACAGGAAATGACGTCACCCAACATCGCTTAGAGCAGTGTTTCTCAAATGGGGGTACGTGTCCCCCTAGGGGTACTCTGGAGGACTGCAGGGGGTACGTGATATTTTTTGCAAAATGTTTTTCAGTTACAAGGCAGGAGTTACCTCTACTGTCTTTTTCTTCGCTTTTTTTCAAAGTTTTTGTCCCTGTTTTTGAAGGTTTTGTGTCATTTGTTTTGACCTATTCTTGCCTTTTTTTTCTCTTGTTTGTCGCTTATTTGAATTTTTTGTCACTTTTTGTGGCCCTAGTGGAGTGCCTTCCTTCTTACTGTTTTTTTTTTTTTTTCAAAGTTTGTATTACTATTTTTGACCTATTCTTGCCTTACTTCCTTCTTTCTACCGTCTTTTCCCAAGGTTTTGTTTAAAAAAATGTTTTTTAATTTAAATCAGCATTCAAATGTTGCTGTTGTTTAGTAAATCTATCGCTGACATTGCTGTATTGTAGGGCTGTCCTCGACTAAAGAAATTCTTAGTCGACTAACACTTATCGGATTTTGTCGACTAATCGATTAGTTGATTTAATTGACAGAGCTGTGCTCTTTGAGAGGTGGTTAAGACTAGAAAAGCACAATATAAATGTAGTTAATTAACCATATGTAAAACTGAGTTTCTCCACAATTAATCCTGCAAAAGCACCACTTTAAATCTTGTGTTTACCATAAATGTGCTCAGACGTTTCTTGGAAATGAGTAATTAAGCATGAATAAGCATAAAAAATGACTAATCGACTAAAGAAATCTTAGTCGACTAAGACCAAAACAACCGATTAGTCGACTAAGAGGTGGCGGCCCTACTGTATTGTTCCTCTTTATACATAGACTTAATTTATTTTTCTACCAAAAACTATTCACACTGGTTTTATTCACACACAAAAAACTGTTCAAAGGGGGTACATTATTGCAATAAGCTTGAGAACCACTGGCTTAGAGCACCTTGTCCGTGTACAGTCTGTATATGGAAACATCACAGTGTCTCCCGTTAATAAAAGAAAATAAAAAAAGAAAAGGAGACTGTATTTCCCCGTCACTCACCCCGGCCAGGTGGCAGACTTCACGTCCTCGCCGACGGACTTGTTGCCTCCTTTCCTCAGCTGGTCCTCCAGCGCGTCCACGCGAGACGCCAGCTCCTGCAGGCCCCTGTCCGGGCGGGGGTGACGGGGCGACGCCAGAGGACCCCCGTCGGACGACTGCCAGCCCTCGTCGTCCTCCGACGCCTGGAAGGACCAGTTGACTTTGCGAGGGGTGGAGGGCGCGTAGTCGCTGGAGGTGGAGAGGGAGCGCAGGCGGCTCTGGAGGCCACGGATCACCGCCTGGGAGCGGGACAGCTGCGAGCGGAGGTCCTCCACCAGTCGCTGGAGAGAGGACATCTCGTCTCCGGAGCCCTGGGGGGTTCCTTTAGGGATTGATATAAAGTGTTTATTTCTAATACGTTAAAAACAGAAACAGCAGGCAAGAAATAAAAACAACACAAATCAAAATGAACAAATATAACAAATTATATAATAATAATAATAATAATAATAATAATAATAATAATAATAATAATAATAATAATAAAGACATTTGTGAGATCTGTTTACATATCCCAAAGGAGTGAGATGAAGTTGAAACTTATTTAACCCTCCTGTTGTCTTCGGGTCAAATTTGACCCATTTTCAAAAAGTTTCTGTATCAGAAATTTGGGTTTCTTTCAACCAAATTTTAAAACAAAATAACGTGGATGGTTCCGTATAACGCTCTTCACAAGTTAAATAAAGGATCAGTTCACTACTTTACTTGAATTTTGGTGTTTTATTCAATTTTATAGCGTGTAAAGAAAGATTTAGAATAGAACGTTGGAAAAACGTAGGAAAAGAAATGTGAAGAAAGCACAGAAAAAAGTGACAAAAACTTTGAAAAAAGTAACAAAACATTGGTAAAAAGGACAATAATGTCAGGATAATCTTCAAAAACATGGGAAAGCTTAAATAAATGTAAAAAAAAAACGCGGAAAGATATATATTTTTTTATATTTTGACCCAGAAGTTTGCATCACGGTCGACGGGGAAGACAACACAAGGGTTAATCCCACCTTGTATCTGCAAATCAATGATTGGAAAATCTAGCCACTTCCCAAATGCCATTAACATGGATGGAAATAAAATGAAAACATGTATGTATGTATTATTTATACATCATGTTTTAATATTTAACATAGGCCTACATGTAGAAGGCACAGTTAATCTTTAATCTTAACTGTACCTGCTACCATATAGTGGCTACTATACCTATAGTATGCTTATCTTCATTGTGTATGGTCAATTACATTTGCCAATTTATATTTGCCTTATTTATATGTTGGTTTCATATTATTGTATGTTTTCAGACACTTTCATTTAGAAAAAAACAAACATTTTTAATATAATTTGAGCATTATTATGGAACCCACGCAACTGCTAGGAGGGACCCGCCCTTCAATAGGATTCACACGCTACTATTGGCCAGGAATCGATGCTCACACAAGGTAAGGGAACCCGATTTGTTCGGGTCCTATCCCCTGACCAATCGGCTATCCTAACCTTAACCACTCGAGGTCAATGCCTAACCCCCAACCAATTGGGCCCGCTTCGTAGGGCGGGACTTGCCTGGAAATTACGTGGGATCCATAATGACGCGTCACGGACCCCCTGTTGAATGTATCGCCATGTATTCTCCCTCCCTCATACCCAAAATCAATTTCAAATTATATAAATTATTTAAAAAAAAGATGAACATAAACGAGGAAAGAATACATTTCATAAACTCAAAACCAAAAAACAACGATAATAAGAATAATGAATGTCAACCCCCTTGTTTCTCGCTGTAAACCATCCCTCCTTATAGCTTATAGTTTAAAACTGCGTTATAAAATACCTTTAGTTAAGGTGGAGCTGCTGCTGGTGTTGGCTGGCCACCACTGGGAACCACAGTCTAGAGAGGTGCACATCTCCAGGTCGTCAAACTCTGTCAGGGAACACACAGTCACACACACTCATCCGTTTGATATAGGCAGTAATAAATACTACTTCATGGAGAAGCACCATTCCTTTTCTATGCACAAAACAAACAGGCAGACATTTTCTTTTGTTCCTTGTGTAATTAGAGCGACAACAGTGAGTGACTGATGGGAACAACAATCTCTGACATTGGTCCAGTATGAAGCGAGATCGCTGCAGTCGGCAGCAGAGAAACAAGCTACAATGTAAGTTAATAGGGCGATTATCCAGCTCGTTTTGCCGCTGACAGACTCAGATTATTATTTAAAGAGTAAGATCCTTTTTATAAACATAAACAAATCCGCGAAATTGCATTTGCTAAACCCATCAGAATCCATGTAAATAAACAGTAATTTTAGCATCGTAAAACACACTTCATTCAAAGTTGACAGAAACAAAATGAAACTATGAAAAGCCATTTTGGGTCGTCAGTCCACATTTCCAACCATCACAACTCTAGTTATGGTTGAAATAAACACATACAGTAGTTTACCGATTTACATGTGAACATATGTTTGCTCTGTACACACTAAAAGTAGTGCTTTTTTAAATGGAGTCTGGTGGGTTTAAAGCTAGAGACTTCAGAGCTGTTTCTGGTTAAACAGAAAGGTCTCACAGAGGTTTTAAAGGTAAGTAAGTAAGTAAGTAAGTAAAGTTTATTTCTATGAGGTCTATTTCTGAAGGGATCCTTTCCATAATGTTGTCAAACACTTAGAATATTAATCTGAGTCTGTCAGCGGCAAAACGAGCACTTTTGTGAAGGTAAACACAAGCTGGACTATTGTCCCATTAACTTACATTGTAGGTTGTTTCGCCGCTGCCGACTGCAGGGATCTCGCTCAATACTGGACCGATGTCAGAGATTGTTGTTCCCATCAGTCACTTAGACACAAACACGTGGGAAAATAGTTTTTTTTTCCCCAGGTAGAAAAAAAAGGGTAGTTACCCTTTAAGTCTTCTTAACGACACTTTTAGAAATCACTCCTTGTTTTTTAGACACTCTCAAGGATTTCAATTTGACCCTGTTCACTTTTTATGTGATGAAATTGCTCTTAATCAATATATGTTTGAGCTATAACAGTTTGTATTGAAAAGGATTAACCACAAATAACAAAAGGTGAAAGTGATCAAATCACATCAAGTAAAACCAGATGAAATAAAAAATAAAGAAATTAAAGAATATGTATAGTAGGTAGTATTAAAAAAAAAATTGTATTTGTCTTGATTTTGAAAAGAAGATAGATAAGATATGTGTAAACAGCTAAATATGTTGATGATGCAACGGTTTCTGTCAGAGCTGTTCTTTGCTTCCCTCTGGTGTTTTTATTATGCTACTACAATACCCAGCAGCACTGGCTGCTGTTTCCAGGAAATGGTCTTGATATTGTATGTTTTAGATAACTTCAACTCAGAGCAAATAACCAAATAGTTTGGTTTCCTTTTCTTTCTATATGTAGAGAACATTTAAAGCGCCCATATTATGCTCATTTTCAGGTTCATAACTGTATGTTAAGGTTGTACCAGAATAGGTTTACATGGTTTAATTTTCAAAAAACACCATATATTTGTTGTACTGCACAGCTCTCTCTCACTGCTGCAGATCCTCTTTTCACCTGGTCTCTGTTTTAGCTACAGAGTGAGACCTCTTTTCTTCTTCTTCTTCTGTACTATCTTTGATTGCACTCGCACATGCTCAGTAGCTCAGATGTAGATCATGTCAGCTAGCTAACTCTAGAGACAGTAAAAGAAAGGCTGTTTCTCCAACTTTGGTCAGTTACAAGGCAGGATTAGCTGGGAGACTTCTTCTAAATAAGGACGCACATGGAAGTAGTTCTTTTGGAGATTATGGTGAACTTGTGTGTGTTGTGGCAGCGCTTTGCTATTGAGAACGACGTAGCATGCTAGCGTTAGCATTACGCTACGAGCTAACGGTTGTGGTTAGCCAGCTCATTTCGGACTGTGACGTCACAGTCCGAGCATATTTTGAACAGCTCACTAGGAGACTGAAGGCAGGACACATTCAGAAACCGTATCTCACTCAGAACACCATGGGTGGATTTTTTTCAAAGTTTGTATGCGTGTGGAAGCACCAGAGACACAAAAGAACACCCCAAATCACCAGAAAAACTGTTTTTTTCATAATATGGGCACTTTAAAACACGGTCCTGAGGCCGTCCTGCAGAGCAGGCGGTCTGTAACAGTGAGACACATACCTGGGCTGCTGGTGTCTTCCCTCTCGGCCTCGTTCTCACTGCGGCCGCAGGTCTCGTAGCCCAGGTCCTGCAGGTCCACCTGGATCTGCTTACTGTCCTGCTGCACGGCTGTCTCCGCTGCACAGACACAGAGGAAGCAGAAAGATGCTTTTACTTCAGAGTGTCTGCAGATGACGTCACTGGCATTCATCTCAAGTGAGCATATCACTCCGCCCAAGTACTATATTCTTCCGCCTGAGAATATAGTTCCCGGTTTGTTTACAGTTAGATGACGGCTGTGTCTCATGTTACGTTGTTTTTTGTACACGCTGTGACTCTACAAATCACAACATGTAAATAGGAACATGTTGGTGTTATTTTGTCACTTATTGGGAGCAGTAGGATTACTGGAACCAGTCACCTGCAGGATCTGTGCAGGCCTGATGCCGCTGGAGCCGTCAGACAGCATTACAGCACACACGGAGATGTTCACAGGGTATGTATGGACTTGTCTAACTCTGGGGGTTACGGTGAATAAGCTAAATTCCCAATAAGTCGGCGTGTTCCTTTAAGTCATGAGTGATCACTGATGAGTGTGTTGCACTCACTGAGCAGCTCCCTGTAGTCTTTGAGCTGCTCGGCCTGAGCCTGCACCGTGGCCTCAGACACCATCAGCCTCTCCTGCAGCTCTTTGCTCTTCTGCTGGAGACGGACCGTCTTCCCACTTTTCGGCGAGGACACGGCGCTCTGCTGAGGAACGGCTGAACGCTCGCTGTCCACGACATCCTGGAAAACAAGCAAGGGAAGAAAAGAAGAAAAGACTTTTAGGATGAACTGATTATATATGTACAGTAGAGGCCAAAAGTTTGGACACACTTCTCATTCAATGCGTTTCCTTTTTATTTTAATGACTATTTACATTGTAGATTCTCACTGAAGGCATCAAAACTATGAATGAACACATAGGGAATTATGTACTTAACAAAAAAGTGTGAAATAACTGAAAACATGTCTTATATTTTAGATTCTTCAAAGTAGCCACCCTTTGCTTTTTTATTAATAAGGGAACAAATTCCACTAATGAACCCTGACAAAGCACACCTGTGAAGGTAAAACCATTTCAGGTGACTACCTCATGAAGCTCATTGAGAGAACACCAAGGGTTTGCAGAGTTATCAAAAAAAGCAAAGGGTGACTACTTTGAAGAATCTAAAATATAAGACATGTTTTCAGTTATTTCACACTTTTTTGTTAAGTACATAATTCCATATGTGTTCATTCATAGTTTTGATGCCTTCAGTGAGAATCTACAATGTAAATAGTCATGAAAATAAAGAAAACACAGGGGCGAGAGAGGAGGCTAGTAACTAGTAACTAAAGCTGGAACAGATGAATGTAGTGGAGTAACTAAAGTAACTAGTAACTAAAGCTGGAACAGATGAATGTAGCGGAGTAACTAAAGTAACTAGTAACTAAAGCTGGAACAGATGAATGTAGTGGAGTAACTAAAGTAACTAGTAACTAAAGCTGGAACAGATGAATGTAGCGGAGTAACTAAAGTAACTAGTAACTAAAGCTGGAACAGATGAATGTAGCGGAGTAACTAAAGTAACTAGTAACTAAAGCTGGAACAGATGAATGTAGCGGAGTAACTAAAGTAACAAGTAACTAAAGCTGGAACAGATGAATGTAGCGGAGTAACTAAAGTAACTAGTAACTAAAGCTGGAACAGATGAATGTAGAGGAGTAACTAAAGTAACAAGTAACTAAAGCTGGAACAGATGAATGTAGAGGAGTAACTAAAGTAACTAGTAACTAAAGCTGGAACAGATGAATGTAGAGGAGTAACTAAAGTAACTAGTAACTAAAGCTGGAACAGATGAATGTAGCGGAGTAACTAAAGTAACAAGTAACTAAAGCTGGAACAGATGAATGTAGTGGAGTAACTAAAGTAACTAGTAACTAAAGCTGGAACAGATGAATGTAGTGGAGTAACTAAAGTAACTAGTAACTAAAGCTGGAACAGATTAATGTAGTGGAGTAACTAAAGTAACTAGTAACTAAAGCTGTAACAGATGAATGTAGTGGAGTAAAAAGTCCAATATTTCTCTCTGAAATGTAGCGGAGTAGAAGTAGAAAGTGGCATGAAAAGAAAAGACTCAGGTAAAGTACAAGTGCCTCAACATTTGTACTTAAGTACAGTACTGGAGTAAATGTACTTTAGTTACATTCCAGGACTGTTTATAGGAAGTCATGGTGCTGCAGCTGTACCTGAGAGGATTCGGAGAGTGGGTTCAGTGACTCCGGTCTGTCGGCTCTCTGCTCATCGGCGGGCTGGATGTTTGCCTGCGACAGAGACACAGACAGCTCGCCATCCCAGGGGTCCCACATCTCAGAGATTTCCTCTTCATCCTCCTCCACCCCTTCTATGGTCACATCCAACTCTTCCTCCTCGTCTTCCTCGTCCAACTCCTGCTGTCCCTCGCTGTGTTTATCGTTGGGCTGCAGCCCTTCAGCCAGCTGATGCTTCAAATCTCCGTTCTCTGCTTGCAGGCTGAACAGAGCTTTCCTTTAAAAACAGACAGAGAGAGAGAGGTACAGTTAGAAATAACATGTTGCCCTCTGGTGGCCAAATAATTGCTTATTGCATCTTTAAAAGGTCCAGTGTGTGGGAATTTCTCCCATCTAGCGTGGAGATCATATATTGCAATCAACTCTCTGGTGCCACGCAGTTCAAAGTAGGTATTACAGCTACGGTAGCCTTCACACTTCAAAAAGCCACTCTCTTGCTCTTTTCAATGTCCTTTTTCTTTTCTTGGGTGAAGAAGACTCCTGTTCCTGAAATTTGGATTTTGAATACGTGTGGTTATCCATGTTTCCTTCTTCAAACTTGCCGGGGCCGGGAAGCTACGATACCCGTTAGCAGCATTAGCAGCACCTGTGAGTTTATCATGTGACAGAGAAAACGCGAAAGGTGGAGCAGTATGTCGTGTATGTCCCTTACCGGCTACCGTATTTCAAGATGGAGCATGAATATGGAGCGTCTACCCCAGTTCATGCAAATGCAAATGTAAAATTTCAAGCCAAAAGGAATACTTGGAATTGATGGTTGAGGTAAATATTCATGAAAAAAGGACAAGTTTGTGAACGGGCAACACAGATTTTGATAATGACCAACTAAACACGTTACACACTGGACCTTTAAACCTCTGAGGTCTAAGGGCATTTTCACATATCTTCTTAAATTTACCTTTTTAAGGTATTTGCATATATCGATCCCCTTGTGTTTCACATAAAAATGTTCAGAACAAACTCAGCTTTCCATATAGTGACGCCCACAGTTTTTCTAGAGCAATGTATAAAGAGATAATTTGGAGCTAAAGCTGAAACGTTGATAGTTCGCTTTTTAAAATTCTCAAACCTAACTTATGTTATACAAATTGTTTCAGTGCTCGAAATGAGTTAACCAAGGTCTTATAGGTTATATGTCATTAAAATAGTAGATACTTGTCTGAAACTAAATTTTGTAATATCACTTTTTTTGAGTAGGAGTTTTGTCAACCATCGTTTGGACGTCTTTGGTCCTCAGAGGGTTAAAGTTGAATGGATAAGTGCAGTGTTATATACTAAAATATTCTCATTTTTTAACATATCCCATGGAAAGATTTAAATTAAATTGTATTAGTCTGTCTTTCAGTACTCTCTGACATGGTCTGGCAATGCGATACTTTCCTTACCTCATCTGTGAGAGTGAGGAGAAGCCGGCCTTCTCCAGCTGAGCCTTCAGCTCTCCCAGCTCTCTCTCCACCGCCCTCTTCTGCTCCACCAGCTGTTTGACCTCCATCAGTCCCTGCCTGTCAAACAGCTGATCCTGTGATGAAGCCTTTCCTGGGCCTCCACAACCCTGTTTGGACAGAGTTGTTTCTGAATTATTAGTTACGAGGCCCCTGATTACGATTGTACGATATGCGAATTTGTACAGAGGCCCGACAGAAGTGAGTCATAAAAACTGTGGCGAAAAATCCAACACATTCTCACTGCCCACCGAGTAATATACGGACGCTTGGGCATGTGCCTTTAGCGTTGTTATTGAGACCTTTAGCTTCATATCTTAAACGCGCTCGGTCGGGACTCTTGGTGTCACTTTTGACGCTCTGGGTCGGGACAAACGTTTAACTGAAATGCGGCACAAAAACGGGACAGTTAGGTTTGGGAAAAGATGGTGGGTGGGGTTATAAAATGTACGTTTCAGTGACACACGGAACAAGAACGGGACACAAACCCTGGTCTCCTGGGTGAAAGCCCTGTGTTGTTTGATCCATCCACCTAGGGTGGTGTCCATCCACCTGGGGTGGTGTCCCTACGTGGCATTTTGGGCTTTAATACTACTCGCAAACGTTGTCGCTCTTAAAGGAATACGCCACCATTTGTTGAACTAGTTCTTATCACGGTCTACCCTGGCTGTAGATAGGTGGGCCAACGCATTTTTTCTCTCAGTGCAAGTAATTAGGTTGTTTTTTTGTCTTTTGTTGGCTCACTTTTACTCACAACATGCTAACCGGGAACATAGGATTCCATTCACTACGCTAATCTAACTAGCGGTGGCGCTGCCGGTGTTGCAACGGACTAAAACGATGCATGCACAAAAAATGCGTTAGCCCACCTATCTACAGCTAGAGGAGACCCCACCTATCTACAGCTAGGGGAGACCTCACCTATCTACAGCTAGAGGAGACCCTACCTATCTACAGCTAGGGGAGACCCCACCTATCTACAGCTAGAGGAGACCCCACCTATCTACAGCTAGGGGAGACCCCACCTATCTACAGCTAGAGGAGACCCCACCTATCTACAGCTAGAGGAGACCCCACCTATCTACAGCTAGAGGAGACCTCACCTATCTACAGCTAGAGGAGACCCCACCTATCTACAGCTAGAGGAGACCCCACCTATCTACAGCTAGAGGAGACCTCACCTATCTACAGCTAGAGGAGACCCCTACCTATCTACAGCTAGAGGAGACCCCACCTATCTACAGCTAGAGGAGACCCCACCTATCTACAGCTAGAGGAGACCCCACCTATCTACAGCTAGAGGAGACCCCATCTATCTACAGCTAGAGGAGACCCCACCTATCTACAGCTAGAGGAGACCCCACCTATCTACAGCTAGAGGAGACCTCACCTATCTACAGCTAGAGGAGACCCCACCTATCTACAGCTAGGGGAGACCCCACCTATCTACAGCTAGAGGAGACCCCACCTATCTACACCTAGAGGAGACCCCACCTATCTACAGCTAGAGGAGACCTCACCTATCTACAGCTAGAGGAGACCCCACCTATCTACAGCTAGGGGAGACCCCACCTATCTACAGCTAGGGCAGACCCCACCTATCTACAGCTAGGGGAGACCCCACCTATCTACAGCTAGAGGAGAGCCCACCTATCTACAGCTAGGGGAGACCCCACCTATCTACAGCTAGAGGAGACCCCACCTATCTACAGCTAGAGGAGACCCCACCTATCTACAGCTAGAGGAGACCCCACCTATCTACAGCTAGAGGAGACCCCACCTATCTACAGCTAGAGGAGACCCCACCTATCTACAGCTAGAGGAGACCCCACCTATCTACAGCTAGAGGAGACCTCACCTATCTACAGCTAGGGGAGACCCCACCTATCTACAGCTAGAGGAGACCCCATCCATCTTGGACGCAAACTTCTGAGATTATAAATCCTAAAAAAGTTAATTTCAGCTCTTCTCAACCATCGACTAACAACATATTGTAATTTCCCCTAAATTCCCTCTTATCAAATATCTCCAAAGTGATTACAAATATTTTTCAATCTTTAGAAAAATAAGCTGTATAATGTGTTGAGTTTAGATGGGGATCAAGCCAGTGTTGTAGTATTTGGGATCATTCTTCGTCTCTTGGTCTTGAGACCACTTTTCGAAGGTTTCGGTCTCGGATGAAGAGGACTCTGGATTTTATTTCAAGACCGATCAAGACCACAACTGCAGGGATAGCACTAAACTGCCTGTGCGTTGTCATTACTGTGATTGGAAGTAAAACGTCCTGCTTCAAATGCAACCAATAACTTGACTCATTTCTAATTTGAAATTTGTTACCGTTAACCCCCTCTCCCTGCCCCCTTAACACGCACTCCCAAGAAAGAGTATGCAGGAGACAGGAGAGGATATTCTGGCTGTCTGGAACTGTGCTGGTCTTGGTCTCGACTCGGTCTCAACCCCTCTAAGTCTTGGTCTCAACCCCTCAAAGTCTTGGTCTCATACCCTCAAAGTCTTGGTCTCATACCCTCAAAGTCTTGGTCTCAAACCCTCAAATTCTTGGTCTCAAACCCTCAAATTCTTGGTCTCATACCCTCAAAGTCTTGGTCTCAACCCCTCAAAGTCTCGGTCTCATACCCTCAAAGTCTCGGTCTCAACCCCTCAAAGTCTCGGTCTCAACCCCTTAAAGTCTTGGTCTCATACCCTCAAAGTCTCAAACCCTCAAAGTCTTGGTCTCATACCCTCAAAGTCTCAACCCCTCAAAGTCTCTGGTCTTGTCTTGGTCTCAACCCCTCAAAGTCTTGGTCTTGACTTGGCCCCTCCCTGCCTTGGTCTTGGTCTTGACTTGGTCTCAACCCCTCAAAGTCTCGGTCTTGTCTTGGTCTCAACCCCTCAAAGTCTTGGTCTTGACTCGTTTGCAACCCCTCAACGTCTCGGTCTGGTCTTGGTCTCGATACTCTCTGGTCTTGGTGATGACATGGTCTCGGTTTAGGCGGTCTTGACTACAACACTGGATCGATCATCAGTTCTTGAATTCAGAGCTTCATTCAGACGTCCAGATCAAAAGGTTTTCATACCTTGGTGTTGGCCAGAGACTGGACCCTCAGTTTGGACTCGTCTTCATCGACGCTCTCGGTGTACTCGCTGTTTAAATCATCATCGGCCTCGTCTTCATCATCGGAGCTCAGTTCTGCAAGAAGAAGGAAGAAGGTTTCTACCATGATTAGGACTTCTTTTGCATTTCTCTCAACCTCACTTTTCTCTTTTACTTTGGGACTTTTGTGCAATTCAGCAACCAGATAAAACCGTTGTACGAGTGTCACAGTGAGCACACAGAAGTTATCCCGGTAAACTTCAGCTGGCGTTTTGACATTCTTCACTTTCATCACGATGTATTTTGTAATGCAACATCCGCTACACCGCTGAACGTTACATACATGAGTTTGTTTTTTTTAAAGATTATTTTTTGGGCTTTTCCGCCTTTAATTCACAGGAAAGCTAGGTGAGAAAGGGGGGAGAGAGGGGGGAAATCGTCACAGGTCGGACTCGAATCCTGGACCTTTGCGTCGAGGCATAAACCTCTAAGTATATGTGGCCTGCTCTACCCACTGAGCCAACCCAGTCACGACATACATGAGCTTTAGAGCTGCAAAGATTAAGTCGATTAGTTGTCAACTGTTAAATAAATCGCCAACTATTTTGATAATTGGTTTGAGTCAAGTCTATATAAAAAACGGTAAAACTTTGCATCTTTGTTAAATGTGAATATATTCTAGTTTCTTCTCTCCTCTGGGACAGTAAACTGAATATCTTTGAGTTGGGGACAAAACAAGACATTTGAGGACGTCATCTTGGGCTTTTGGGAAACAATTATCCACATTTGTCACAATTTTCTGACATTTTATAGACCAAACAACAGATTAATCCACAGTGAAAATAATCGTTAGTTGCAGCCCTAATGAGTTTAACTGTTTGTATGTGTAAACAGATCATTTGATTGAGGCTAAACTTTAATACTGAAAATGAAGCCACTGAAAAAGACTTCATGAACACAATGGACCAATAGGACGGATGGATTTATAAACTTTAAGATGTTCAAACAGAACAGGATTATGGGTAAGCTGAGCCTTGGAAATTTGACATGCTACTGTAGCGAGCTAAATCACAGCCTTGACTTTTCTTGAATGTGTTGGCGATGAAACAAATCCAAGGCTAAGACAGTAAGCCTCTTATTAGCATCATTAGTGTCATATTTAACTCCAGTATGTAGCCCTCCATATTTCATTACTTAGTTTATTTATTTTGGGTCTCATGTCAAAATGAATTTCAGGGTTGTGGAAACCACTGAAGTCATGTTTCTGCGAGTTTTCTCTTGATAACTACAGACAAAGTAGTGGGTTTTTAAAAGCTCATCTTCAGAGTATTTATGTGTGTGTGCGTATATCTGACAGTTTGAGACAAAGAAAATCATGTTAAATTTAAATAAAACGAGAGGATTTAATATGCATCCTCTTCTCCGCTCCTCTAAAGCAAACCCCACCACTCAGGACCGAGCACGGTACCTGGGGCGACAGAGCTTTCACCATGCAGCCCCCTCCCTCTGGAAGTCCCTACCCATACATATCCGTGACTGTACTGACCTGGACACGTTGAAAACACTAATCTAAACACACCTCTTCAGATTAGCTTTCCACATACAATAGTCTTACATTTCTCACCTGATAGCTACTGGTTTTATTGTTTTTAATTGCTTTTAATATGCTTATGTATATGTTTTATGTGTTGGTTTTATTGCTTATCTGTTTTTTATGTGCTATATGTTCTGGTTTTTACTGTAAGGTGTCTTTGAGTACCATGAAACGCGCTATATAAATAAAATGTATTATTATTATTATTATATGAATAATGAGAAGAAAAAACAAGCTTTGAATTAATTTTTATCTTTTATTCCCTTATCATTTCATTTTGAGATAACATTTGGAGTTTGAGCTTGAAATTTAGAAACTTTTGAGTGAACTGTAACCTCGCCACCTCCTGATTAGGTTTTTCTCAGGTATAAAGAGGGGCTGGGTGACAGATTGGACAGTTACTTTGGCGTTTGAGTAAGACGGGACTGAAACGGATTAGTGACTGCATTGTGAACAGTTTAGGATACGTTCTGTTGAAAGTCAGCCAATTATTTTGATGTAATAAATCTTGGATAATTGAACTAAACGTGAGGATCTCTGCGAGTTGATGAGTCACAAACGTCTTCCCATGGGCGATTTTAGACCCTTTTTAGGGGGGCTTAAATTTCTCCTCAGCCACCCTAAAAATGATAATAATAAAAAAACTTTTTAAAATTAAGTTTGGTGCGTCAAGTTAGAGTTTGAAAACTTGTCTGTCAGTGACAGAGAACAAAGTTCAAGGCGATATAAGAGACTTTTTAGGGGGGGCCCAATTACAGGTTCAAAAGGTCTTGAAACAGGTTTAACATCCTGTGTGGCTGTCGCCGATGCTATGCACCTGTAACCCCGTCAAGGGAAGGGTTAACAGAAACGTAGCGTTGGCCAATCAGAGGAGGTTGTGCCAGACTCCCGCCTTTGGCTGAGTCTCTCTCTGATCTGTCAGAGGGAGAGCAGGAGACATTTGGGAAGTTTAACGTTGGTAGTTCACCAGAGAAGAAGTTGGTCATTTCTTGGGGCAGATTAGAACCCAAAATTGAAATGTAAGCAACTAGAATTGATGAATATTAGAACATTGTGTCAAACTGGTCGTTATTATTGGTCGGAATTACTGGAACTGTTGGGTCTCAGTAAATTATAGAGTGTGGTCTAGACCTACTCTATCTGTAAAGTGTCTTGAGATAACTCTTGTTATGATTTGATACTATAAATAAAATAAAATTGA
>CM046795.1:35829715-35864715 GCA_025617405.1 Perca schrenkii
GTATCTCTGTGTGTGTGTGTGTGTGTCTCTGTGTGCCTCTGTGTGTGTGTATCTCTGTGTGTGTGTGTGTGTGTGTCTCTGTGTGTGTGTGTGTGTGTGTATCTCTGTGTGTGTGTGTGTGTGTGTGTGTGTGTGGTTTACCTCCAGAGCTCGGTCTCTCTCCTTGATTCTCTGGCGGAGTTTCTGAAGCAGAGCGTCTCTCTCCTCCTTGGGATCCTCCAGCAGCTGACAGTAGTCCTGATACCACACACACAGTTCATCAGAAAGAAAATTACTACATATAGCTAATATACCGCATAAGAGGAAGAGAAACTATCAACAGAGCGTATAACGTAACTGTCTTCATGTTTGGAAAGCTTTTTCTGGGCATTTGCCCCCAAAGTGCAAATAGAAGTAATTTATACACATCTAAGAATCTACGTGTGAATTGTTTTTATACATGTACACTGACATTTACATGTCTAATTAGTATACCAAAGGGACTTTTGATGAGTGAAAGCAGTTAGAATTTTTCTTAAAATTAGGCCCTATGTTCCCACAGCCCTATGTTCCCACAGCCCTATGGTCCCACAGCCCTATGTTCCCACAGCCCTATGTTCCCACAGCCCTATGGTCCCACAGCCCTATGTTCCCACAGCCCTATGGTCCCACAGCGCAATGGTCCCACAGCCCAATGGTCCCAAAACCCTATGTTCCCTCAGCCCTATGTTCCCACAGCCCGATGGTCCCACAGCCCAATGGTCCCAAAACCCTATGTTCCCACAGCCCTATGTTCCCACATTTCTAAGATTTTTCTTCTTTTTCTTCAAATTAGGCCCTATGTTCCCACAGTTTTTTAGGTCTTGTGTTCCTATATTTCCCTTCAATTTAAGCCCTATCTTCCCACAACATTTTTTAGGGTTAGGGGGATAAAATCTAATACAAATTTATCAAAAAAGGAGATGTGGGAACATAGGACCTAATTTTGGAAAAAAAAAATCTTAGAAATATGGGAACATAGGGCTGTTGGAACATAGGCACGCTCCCCCAAAAAGTGTCCGAGCATGGACACAGTTTATTTAGGGGTCAGCAGATTCAGCTGCAGAGGTTTCTGTTCAGTATGAACGTCATGCAAAGTCTAAGCAGAGTGCATCCTGGGATATGACCTCCGTAGGAATCCTGTGAATGTCTGTGAGTAGGAGTGCTGGTGCAGTATGTTTCTGAAAGCGTGTGCGAGGAGTCGTTTGCTGCGTTGGGTTTGAGCGTCTGACCTCCATCAGCTGCTCCTTGGTCTGCAGGGCCGCCCTCAGCTCTCGGACCGTCTTCTCTCTCGCCGCGTCCTGCCTCTGGCGCTCGCCGTCGCCCTCTCCCAGCTGCTCCTCCCTCTCCTGCAGAGCCGATTGAGCCTTCTCCAGAGCCAGCTGCAGATCCTGAACATCACACACACACAAACACACACACACACACACACACACACACACACACACACACACACACACACACACACACACACACACACACAGAGACACACATGTTAAGGTAACATACAAAGAGGGAACAAGAAACAGATGCATATAATCTCGATTTCCTGTTTAAATAGATCTAAAACAAAAAAACATAACAGCTAGAGCATTCAATCTTTTTGCAGCAGAACGCTAATGTCCATTTACAGTCGCCGGAGCCGAGCTTGTGCGCGCCAATGTTACGTCAAAATGACGTAGATGCCAGGACAGATCTGTAAATCTGAGTTTCTCCGCAAAGAGTCATGCTAAAAGCACCACTTTAATTCTTGTCTTTACCAGAGATGTGCTCGTACGTTTCTTGGAAATAAGTAATTCAGCATGAAAAAAAAGCATCAAACATAACTAATGGACTAAAGAAATCTAAGTTGACTAAGACACAACGACAGATTAGTCGACTAATCGACTGAGAGGGAGCAGCCCTAGAAGATCCTCTGAAAAATACCAAAGTGCACAGACCTGTTAACCTAATCTAACAGTTTAACTAATAACTGACCAATAAACAGCCCCTCTCTGTCTGTCCTCACCTGGTTGTGTCTCTCCGTGTCCCTCCGGTGCTGCAGCGCCCCCTGCAGGTCCTTCTCCAGCCGCTGCAGGGCTCGGCTCAGGTCCTCCTGCGTCCTGGCGGCCTGCCGCTGCGCCCGCTGACCCGCCTGCAGCTCGAGCTGAGCCTGGAAGAGAGAGGCCTGCAGAGCCAGGACCTCACCCTGACCCCGAGCACTGTCTGCACCCGACACCTGCAGGAAACACCCAGAGGGGGGGGCAAGAGACCGAGACACAGAAGAAGCACAGGAAGGGAAGGGATGTAAAAAAAAAAAGACAAACCCCCTTTAATGTGTGGTAATAGAAGATTTTAGTCAACCAGTCACACGTCAGGGTTCAACAGGGTGGGTTGCCTAATGGCCTGGGGCGAGTGAAAAATGCCACATCGGGTAAGTTAAAGGAGAAATCCAATGCAAAATGAACCTAGGGGTTAATAACACATGTGTACTGAGTCGACCGTTCTCTGGGATATGTTTTCATGCTAATCGAATGTGACCAGTTTTAGTGTAAACAGCTAATTAGTTTATAACGCTAGTCGTCTGGGTAGAGGGTAAAGTAAAAAGAAATCTCTATTTCTACACCACTAACAAGGCTCAAAATATCACCACACTTCCACGGTAGCATAACGAGGGTTCCTACATGTGAACCGAAGCATTGAGAACTTTGTAAGTGTACAGAAAGTTTATTAAAAAGATAGTTTATAAAGACTGTACTGTTCACGTATACAGGCAGGTGCCAGTCATGACCAGTCGAACGACGAACATTGTGTTTTCTCAAGATGGCGCCTGCCTGTATACCTGAACGTTACTGTCTTTCTAAACTATCTTTTTAATAAACTGTCTGTACATTTACAAAGTTCTCAATGCTTCGGTTCACATGTAGGGACCCTCAATATGTTACCGTGGAAGTGTGGTGATATTTTGAGCCTTGTTAGTGGTATAGGTATAGAGATTTATTTTTACTTTACCCTCTGCCCTGACTACTAGTATTATAAGCTAATTAGCGGTTTGCGCTAAAACCGGTCACATTCGATTAGCATGAAAACATATCCCAGAGAACGGTCGACTCGGTACACGTTTTATTAATTCATTTTGCGCCGGATTTGTCCTTTAATATAACAACCCATTTGCCCGTTCGGCCATCATCGTATCATAATCATTAGATGTGAATGTGCTGTTGGCCAATCAAGAATTGCGTTTTTGACACTTTTGACAACGTTTTTTTTTTCCAACAACTAAAACATTTTTTTGGTCCACTTTGGTGGAGTTTGGTATCCGGCGTGGAGGACAAACCTGCAGCTGCTGCAGCTGGCTGTGCTGGGCGAGCTCTTTGAGAGAACACAGCATCTTATTCTGTTCCTCAATCACCCGATACAGCTCCGCAGCCTGCAAACACACACACACACACACATACATACACACACACACACACACACACACACACACACACACACACACACACACACACACACACACATACACACACTATTCAAACACAAAGCTGTGAATTCTTTGTGTATTTTCACTTCTGACACTCTACTGTGTTCAATCGTTTCTTTCTCTGTGTCAATCTATTCCTTCCTGTCTCTTTCCAATTTCTGCCCGCACTCACTATTTTTTTCTCGACGTACCTCGGCCTCCTTGGAGTTAGCGGTGTCCGTTATATTCTGGATGCTTCTCTCCTGTTGCTGGGCTTCCTCTCGGGCCGAACGCAGCTCCAACTCCATCTCACCCAGTCGCTCCTGCAGCTTCTACACACACACACACACACACACACACACACACACACACACACACACACACACACACACACACACACACACACACACACACACACACACACACACACACACACACACACACACACACACACACAGTACTGTATGAAACATCACAGAGCTATGCAGTAGGCTACATTTAGTTTAAAAACGAATATCTTCTGCTACGTTTCCCCCTCTCATTCGCCCTGCTCTGGTGTTTTCTCCCTCTCATTCGCCCTGCTCTGGTGTTTTCTCCCTCTCATTCCCCCTGCTCTGGCGTTTTCTCCCTCTCATTCCCCCTGCTCTGGCGTTTTCTCCCTCTCATTCCCCCTGCTCTGGCGTTTCCCCCTCTCATCCCCCCTGCTCTGGTGTTTCCGAGCCCCTAAACCAGAGACATTTATAAACACTTCTGACCCGATTTGGTTTGGAATCTGCCGGGTTGTGTTGCAGTCTCAACGCACACCCAATGCCAACGTTTCTCCTCCTGATTGGGTCTTATCGGTCACGACGTCTCGTTCTCTGAGACTAAAGCTACTAACATTACCATGGCAACTACCAGCAGCGGGCGGAGTCTCCACGCTGCCTCCTGTTTATGCCCAGTATACCAGGATGTTGATGAGATATTTTGGTTTGGGTGTGTTAGTTTAAACAGAGATTAGTTCTTCTACTAAAAACACCTGTGTGCACGGAGATCAGTTTTGGCTCAAAACTCCCCTTAAAAACCAAAACGTAGCGGTGTAAATGTAGCCTTCTGTGAGAGCAGACTCAGGTGGATGGAGAGCAGGTCTGAACATGTTTGTAAAAGTAACTGTGTGCCCATCCCACCTTCTGGCAGGTGCAGGACAAATGAAAGTACCTAAAACGAAAAGAATGTAATGTCCGCAACACTGCTTTAAACTCCCATATTTAATATAAAATGCAACGTTTCGACCCAACTGGGTCTTCTTCAGGCCCGACTGAACATGTTTGTACCTGGTTCCTGGTCTCGCTCTCTCTGATCTTGGCCTGGAGCGAGCAGACCTGGTCCTGGGCCTTCTGCAGCTCGCCGACACACTGACCCGCAGCGCTCTCGTACTGGCTGAGCTGACCCTGCTGCTCGGCAATCAGCCTCTGAAACACACAGGAGCAAAACATAAAGGTCAGCTAACAATGAACAATGGGAACCGAATTCAATACTTTTTTAGGCACTGACCGAATTGCCTCTAAAATTATCGAGTATTGAAAAATACCTTGTCATTCAATACCTGATTTCAATACCTAAGGATTAAATCTCAGTCATCTTAAAGAATGGCTGCTGCTGGGCAGAATAACACATAAACACATAGTAATGCATGCATTCACACACTCAAATTAATGACACTTAAGGCTGGGGAGGCAGTCATACTGGTTTGAACCAGTTTGATTTCCTCTTAAGTAAACTGACACCCTCCTCGTAAACGAGTGAACAATACCCGGGGGGAAGGGAGAGCGGGAAATCTCTTTTCGGGGTGTTGTCCTCTGTCATTGGATGGGTGGAGTGCCAAGAGGCTGGGACCATCCAAGAGGAAGTCTACATCCACGGCTGCCTCCCTCCCGCCTTAATATTAACCAATCACAATAGCCCGCACATTTTACATATACTGAACTATGATTTTTGAACTGCATTCTTTTTGGGGCGAGGGGAGACAGACAAACAGCAGATCCGGTGACTGTGGCTTCTCAAACCAGAAAGATCCTTGTGTACAAGTTTTATTATTATTACAGTTTAATAAATCACCTTAACTGAGAGAAGTTGTTTGTCTTCTGAATTTGGAATTTTATCAAAAATTAAACCTGTCTTATCTCGTAAGCAATTTGAGCACGTGATTCATGCTTTTATTTCAACTCGTTTAGACTTCAAAGTCTAAACGAGTGTTGCCTGTAAATTGCCGTGTGCAGTCGTAAACCTGAAGTTCCACGACAACCTACATTGCCGCTTACGGACAAAAATCCCACTTTTCATGCAGTGTTCTGTAATACACTTTACATTGGTGTAAACCAAACCTCTCTTTCACGCTTACCATTTTAGAATACATTTTAAGATCTTATTGTTTTATTTTTAAATCCCTGAATGGGTTGGCACCTCGCTACATCTCAGACCTCTTACAAGTTTACGCCCCCTCACGGTCGCTTAGGTCTACTGATCAACTTCGGCTGGTCTCTCCAAAAACCAGGTTTAAAAACCAGGGGCAACCACGCTTTGTCAGCTGCAGCCCCTAAACGGTGGAATAAGCTATACCTCCACAGGTCAAACTGGCACAGACCCTCGAATCTTTTAGATCTCGTCTCAAAACTCACTTGTATTCCCTGGCTTTTAACCCAGCATGAGAGCTGTGTGATCTTATGTTGATCTATGTGTTTATATGTTTAATCTCTTGTTCAGCACTTTGTAAACCTTTGTTTTTTAAATGTGCTATATAAATAAAACAGATTGGATTGGATTCTGTGCTAACTGACCAACTGGACCGCGTCAAGTGAGCCAATCAGCACGCAGCATGCTTCTACCAAGATCTAACAATGCTTGTGATTGGCTGTCTAATGTTAAATCTCTACGTTACACAGAGACACATCGAGTAAGAGCTGAAAAATAAATAAAATGGTTTATGCCGTAATGTGTAATGTTGTAATTCCTTTTTCTTTAATAAAATTGGTATGAATAAAAAGTAGCGTTTAGGAACAGGTATCAAAGTCACGGTATTGGTATCGATACCGGTAACCAATATCTAATATTTTTGAACAATACCCAGCCCTACTCTTATCCTTTATATTCACATTAATAATCAAAACTAACAGCAGATATAGGACTCTGTTGGACACAAACGCAGCTGCGTGTGTGTTGTCTCTGCAGCTGTTTGAACGACTGAATGAAGTGGAAAGGGATGTCAGTTCATTGCTGGATGACTTCCTGGGGAAGCGGGCGGCTGTTGCCACGGCAGCATGTTGTTGACTTCCTTGTTTATGTTTTTATGATCTATGTAACGGCGTGATGTCACTCTGCCCTTTGGGACCCTGGGAGTAATGATGTGCGACCTTTTCTACAGCTGTTTGATTTATTCAGCTGCCAAAACAAAACAGGGTCAGACTGTCAAACGTGACTTAAAAACATATTTTAAGAAACCACTTTATATTATGAAGCCCCATAGTTTCCTAATAATCAAAATGATTTATTGTCTGGTACTACAAATAGAGACAATGTTTTAGGACAGTTCATTTATAAGGAGTACCTCATCTATTTTACTATTTTAAGACAGAACCAGGACATTATATAATATTAGCCCTCCTGTTGTCCTCGGGTCAAATTGGACCCATTTTCCCTCTTCCACTTTCATACTACTCGCTACAGCGTAAACGGACACGCTGTCGCAAGGTAATGTAAGTCAATGGAGGCCAAACGGTGTTGATGAACACGCTAAAAAGTGATTATGCGTCTTGATTAGAGGTATGAATCTTCACTGATCTCCCGATTCGATTATCATGTCAGCGATTCGATACGATATCTCGAGCATCACGATGCGTCAAATACATTTTTCTATTAAAGCCATGTAGGATATTTAATTCATAGCTTTTTAAGTTTCAAAAACCAAACATTCTGCAGTGCTCTAATACTAAATAAAGTTGACACATAAAACTATACAGCACTGAGCACATGGCACTTCCTGAATGTGTAAAACATACCAGAATATGTCAACAGAAATGTTGTTAGGCCTACGTTAAATTGTAAACAGAAATAATCGATTATGAGCCGGCCGATTATCGATGCAGCATCGTCCTGGTACACGATTCGATGCATTGATTATTTGATTAATTTCAACACTTCTAGACTTGATAACACGGCAAAATGGTATACGAAATTGGCGTGTCATACATACGCCACTTATTGAGATCAGTCTGACCGGGCTATAAACTGTGTGATTTCTTGGCTGTCCCAAAAAAATCAGGAGAGAAAAGTGGTGAAATTTGATTGTGATTTTGAATTCAGGACCAAATTCTTAAAGAGACAGGCACTAAAACGGAGCATCTAGACACACTGTATGACAAAAAGTGTTTTTGAGCATTGATGCATTTAAACATATTCTAGTAGAAACCTAAATTACAAGTAGAAACCTGATTCTCTTGTTGTTCTCTTATTAAGGACAAAACGTTTCTATTGTCAAATCATGAAACACACCTCTGGTTTGACTGATTTACTTCACCAATATGTAGTTTGAAATGCTCTGGAGTCTTTATCAGCGTGCAAATGACACGTGTAAATGTCCTGATCCATAGCAGAATACCAAAAATATGGATCCTTTAAGTATTCTCTTCCATTTTCAATTCATAAAGCAGACGTCTGGTAGAAAAGTCAGCAGTTAAGAGACATTTATTTCACCCTAATCTAGTTTGAAATGCTCTGAAGTCTTCAGCCGTGTGTAAATGTCCTCATTCATACCAGTGAGGGGTCTGTTGGACAGTATATCGGTGTATAATGAACACTAACAGAGCTGTGTTTGCTCCTGGCACACTGAACCACATTCACACTAATCATTAACATGACAATAGAAGTTATGAATCAGACTGAGCAGAGCCTTCGCACGGACTGACTGCTGCAGTGCTTGGAGACTGTCCCCATGGCAACGGACGTGTTGCTAGGATACTGACGAGGGAGAGTATTTACGCTCCCCCCGAGAGAGAGTAATTGAGGCCGCGAGTGTGTTCAGCTCGAAGGAGATGAGTAAGAACGAGAGATTTGGGAATTAGTTAGGTTGATCTTCTGAAAAGGAGGATTTGAATTCTGCATCAGTTGGACTGGGCCTTGCTTGTTCTTTTTTTCAGGTTTTACACTAAAGCTAGGCGATATGAAGATAATCAAATATCAGGATAGAATATCGATATATTGCCCAGCCCTATTTTACACACTTTTATTGTAAAACCACCTTGGCATCTTTATTTTTTTATTATAAAAGGATAAAATCTAGGTTTTTAAACTCTTTTGTTCCTCAGACATCCAGACCTGTTTGAGCCTGATAATGACACTGAGATGCAGTTTGGTTTGTTGGAAGTGATTTAGATGTCTGGAACCAGGCTGGTCTTGTTTCTGCTACAAAAGGACAGCGTCGGTTGTGTTTCTCAGATAACAGGTCCGCTCAGTTTTTCTCAGCTAAGTACTAATGTGGAGAAAATGCAGAAAAAAGCCTCTAATTTCACTTTAGATTAGCTGTTATTGCACTAAGTATTCAACTCAATAAGTGCTGCACAATACAATAAACCGTTTAAAAAAATATATTATATAACGTCATCACAATATCAACTGCCGCAATAACCATATCGTGTATAGAGTCTGCGATATCGCCAAAGACACTCAGAGATTGTTTTGTGTAAGTCGATAGAAAATATCAGCAGAAAACTGCACTTTAAAATGTAACTGTCACTTTTTCAGTGCTTACTTTTATATTCCATTCAATGTTGAATTTGTTTAGTAAAAGAATGTTGGAAAAGATTTCCTTTCATTTGTTTTAAATTCAACAAGCAGTCGGTTGTATTTTAGCAGACTACTGAAAGCAGGACAACTGAGCACACTTTAATACCAGTTTATGTATCGCGATACTTTAAAGTGCCATCGTATATCGTATATTTTCCTCATAACGTGCAGTTTCGGTATGCGATCTGTGCTGCCTGCACGATCCAATATGTGAATGCGCATAGATACGTATTAGAAAGCGTGACGGTTTCCCTACACTATTTGTATCACGCATGTGTTGAAACACTTGTTGGCCAGGCTTTGCTAATTTAAATACAATCAATACTTGTCTTTATTGTTCTTACTGTAAAGTAAGTAGTAAGTTTAGCTGTAGCCTCCTTTTTCTAGTGTTTAGTATGAGTTAACATTATTTCAGACTGAATCAAGCTGTCAGCTAGCAGTTAGCCGAATAAGCTGTTAGCTAAACTAACGTTAGCTTCCTGGTGGAGGCTAACAGCAGACCGCTACAACTAACTCCGGAAGCGAGGAACAGATCGTGCAGTGTCGTAAATCCACGTAAAAAAAAAGGATTATCATCTGCGCATGCGCGAACATCTTGCGCCGGATGTCGGATCGTGCAGGCAGCACAGATCGCGTACCCACATGCAGCCCTAAACTCAATAGTGTCTTACTAAGGCTGCCACCTTTTAGTCGATTAGTCGACTAATCGGTCGTTTTGGTCTTAGTCGACTAAGATTTCTTTAGTCGATTAGTCATTTTTTATGCTTATTCATGCTTAATTACTAATTTCCAAGAAACTTATGAGCACATTTATGGTAAACACAAGATTTAAAGTGGTGCTTTTGCAGGATTAATTGTGGAGAAACTCAGTTTTACAGATGGTTAATTAACTACATTTATATTGTGCTTTTCTAGTCTTAACCACCTCTCAAAGCGCACAGCTCTGTCAATTAAATCAACTAATCAATTAGTCGACAAAATTGTATAAGTGTTAGTCGACTAAGAATTTCTTTAGTCGAGGACAGCCCTACGTCTTACTGTCCTGTCTAAATGAAAGCTATGAAATCTACGCTGACGGGATCGGCTACAGGAAGGTCAGAGGTCATCCGGTAACCGGGATACTAATCTACCTGCTGAAAGCGGAACGGCCCGCACTGAACGTAATCATCCAGCCACTCCTCGTCCATCTCGGCCAGCTCCGCCTGCAGATCCTGCTGCGGACACGGGGTCACCACCTCCGGGACAGACTGGTGGTGGTACAGCTCACAGTCCACTGCCCCCCCTGTACAGGGGGACCTCAGGGGATGGACGGACAGGGACAGGGACAGGCCTTGCTCCAGCTTGGCTTTGACCAGAACTGGGAGCTTGCTGCCTCTCCGAGGCTTCACCGGCCGGTACTCCCAGCCCCTCAGGAGGCTCAGCGTCATCTCAAGCCCAGAGACGGAGCTCTCGCTTGGGTCTTTGTCCCATGTAATGTCCCTTCTCGCTGGAGCCTCCTGTGGATCTTCTTCCTTGTCTTTCTGGTTCACGGGAAGGCAGCTCACGTCCACGGCGGTGTCCAGAGATTCTACGGACGATGCCGGGCTGGGACTCGTCCGGTCACACGCGGTCTGATCGGTGGACT
Organism: Perca schrenkii; assembly: GCA_025617405.1. NCBI lineage: Eukaryota > Metazoa > Chordata > Actinopteri > Perciformes > Percidae > Perca > Perca schrenkii. Next base: position 35,840,617 of record CM046795.1, read on the forward strand.
CAAAGGCGACCGCTCTCGCCTCAGACTCTCCGGAGGCTGCGGCCGGTTCCTCGACCCCCGGAGTGGCCGTCGAGTAGCGGGTGGACGGGCCGCAGGATGTGCTCCTGCGCCCGACCCTGCGAGGAACCTTGCACACGGCCTCGTAGTCCGAATCGGCAACACGGAGCGCCGCGCAACCCCTGCACCGCCTCGGCTTCTGGCCAGAGACGGAGTCTGCCGCTGGGCACTGGAGGTGGTAATGCGTGTGGGCGTCCGGCGTGGCGGCGTCCTCCTTATCAGCCCAGGATTCGTACTCGGAGTAGGTCAGATCATCCTGGATCATAACGGAGTACCGTCCATCCTGCAAGGGCTGACAGATCCACCACAGGAGAGTCTTCGGACGCCACGTCGGTGCCAACGACCGCCACGACGTTCCCGGGCGGAGCCGCGTTCCCATCCTCGGCGTTGTTCTTCCGGTAAAGGCCGCTGATACACTGCCTCAGCCGGTCCTTCTCCAGCAGCAGCTTGTGGAGGCGCTCCAGAGACAGCGCCTCCACGCGGGCGATGACCGTGTCGAAGCGGTACATGCGGTCCAGCATGAAGGCGCACTTGGAGCAGGCAAACTCCCCGCGGCCGTCCCGGGTCAGCTCGTGGCCCAGGGCGTGGGACAGCAGCACCTGCAGGTTGAGCTTGGCCGCCGGGTGGAAAATCCAGCGCCGCTGGTTGCCGCAGAGCTCGCGGGCGCAGATCCTGCACGCCTCTTTCATCTTCACCACGTCCAGCATCACAACAGCGCGTAGCAGCGAACTGACAAATAATATAATATATTATATCAGCACTTTAAGAGCAAGTCAATTCCTTTTGTCACTTCGATGTGTTTTTGTCCCTATTCAGCCTCCGTCCTTCCTGTTCCAGTGTCCAAGTATTAAACTTGAATTGCTGAGGAAGATCATGGGATGTGATTAAAAGCTCCAGCACCGCTACTAAATAGACCTTCTGGTGAGTGATTAGGCTACTTTTTTCCAGGTCAAGACTGAAATTTCAATCTCAAACTTGCCTGTCATTCATTGACAATTACATCAAAATGATTCAAAAATGCTTTGCATAAAGTGAGATCTTAGAATAAACTGATTATATACATGAAGACATTTAAATATATCCCAAAACAGTTGGGAGCATCACGTCTAGTTTCTTTTCTGATTCAAAAAAATCTCCATCTGCTGATGAAGATCGTGGGATGTGATTAAAAGCTCCAGCACAGCTACTAAATAGACCGGGTACTGATTGTTTACTTTCCCCGTGACAATCTCACGTTTCTTAAATCATTTCTTAAAGCTTTGAATCAAATTGATCTCTTTGCACGAATTCAGATTTTAGGAACTGATTATCTGCCTAATTAATTTAGATTATTCATAAAGACTGTTCGGAGCATCCGTCTAGTTTTTCTGATAAAAAAAATAAAATAAAATAAAGTCTCGTGGGATCACGATGACAGCGTTGATTCAGTGAAGAAGCCTTCCAGGCAGAACGGATGTGGGTGAATCTCTGTCATGGGTTACATTCTCACTTCCTCGGTGTTTCTCTGCAGACATGCAGGCTACTGTCACGTCGATCCGGCTCCGGTTCCTGTCTCTCGGTGATAAAATATAAATAAATAAAACGATCCCCAGTTAATGTCACTGCTGTGTTTTTTTTGTTGCCTTTTAAATCAATGACGTCTCTGCATGACAGCATCTCCCCCCGCTGCAGTAGTCCGCCTCCCACCGTTACAAACCGACACGAACACGGAAAAATGAAAAATAAAAGTTATTTCCTGGTCCACGGTTCGGATGTTGCGTGTGAGGATCACCGGGGACTGTCCGAGTCCCAGATCCGGGTTCCCCTCACCGGCGGCGGCTTCAGCAGCTGAGGATGGAGGGGAGAGGCTGGAGCTTTCAGAACGGGACAACGAGGCAATGTTGACGGGAACCGAAGATCGTCTCTACTTGAGATGATGTCTCACTCCGCAGCTTTAACCTGTCCCGTCTGCAGCATATGGGATTTTCTTTTCTTTTCTTTTTTCTTTCTTTTTTTTTAACAAAAGCAATCAAAGGCTTAGCTTGTGTTTCAACATTGTTGGGGGGGCACATTGTAACTGGGGAGTCTGAGAAAATGTAGAGCGTCAAACACTTCATTTTCTGCTTTTTATGCAACCATTTTTGCCTTTTCTTTAATTTGTGGTGCAAATGCCTTTATTTATGCAAAGGAAACTATTATTATCCTGTATTGTTCAAAACTTTCTGCATAAAACATCACACATGTTTTGGGATGTTTTTCTTTTTTTTAGGAACCATGTTAATAGTGGATGTCCGTGTGTGTGTGTGTGTGTGTGTATGTGTGTGTGTTTACGTGTGTGTGTGTGTACCGTGTGTGTGTGTGTGTGTGTGTGTGTGTATGTGTGTGTGTGTGTCCATGTGTGAGTCCATTTTTTTATGTTTGTGTTTTTAATGTTATCTGTTGACTGTTGGAGCAGACAATGCAAGAACATTTTCTGTGTGAACAGACGATAAAGTTTTATCTTATCTTATCTCTGTTTTGGAAACAAAATAATTATTTTAGAACATTGAGCTATCTGATGATGAGGGTCAGGTTTGTTATTTGTTCGCCTCTTTTTTCAGTTTTTCTGTCCTCCACATCAGTGTCGGAGTGAGACCTCCTGCAGCTGTCTGGACTCAACCATTTTACTGGAAACAGGAGGGTCCCAATCTCTTTTTAATATACATTTAGGAGTGGACTCCTTCAAGCCAAACATTAGATTACTTAATGTTATTCATGTTTGAAATGCATTCATTGTTTCCCTTAAGTAAAGGCCAAATCAAACACACTTCCATCAGCATTTTGAGTGTTTTTCACTTGATCATGTTTAAAATAAATACAGCTAGGCCTGTTTTCCTGCTGGGTTTCCATCACTGATGTCTACCAACAAAACTCGAAAATGTAACAAGTTAATTTAGTCATTTCCAGTTCCACTTACCATCTCCAACAGAAAACACTGTTCACAAACTGCTCCAAACAGCTCAACACACAGGGTGAAAAGTGGAGCTGCAGCAATGTGCAGTACAACAAAAATATAGTGATTTTTGAAAATTAAACCATGTAAACCTATTCTGATACAACCATACAATTATGAACCTGAAAATAAGCATAATATGAGCACTTTAATTAACATCAAAACAATGTGTAACAAATTGTGTTATCCAAAAGACTACATTTTCCATTTCCATGAAGCCTATTCATGTCAGTTTAACTCTGTTGGCCTGTGTGCAGGCAGGGTGTAAACTGAAAAAACCAGGCCGAGTGTTTTCCATCAGCTTCATTAAATTCTCCGAATTGTCAGCGTGGAATGAGTTCATGCCTTTCCCAGGGGCGCCGAGTCCTCACTCGGCCTTCACAGAATAAAAGGGAGGGGGGGGGGCGTTGAATCACATGGCGCTTTAATCGAGCAGCAGGACTCTGCTGTAAAAAGGCTCAAGCTCATTTTCAGGTTCGTACATTGGTTTTGGGTTTCTTCTAGAACATGTTTACATGCGGTAATGTTCGAAAAACACTTAATTTTTCTCATAGTCTGTCTGAATAAACCTGTATTCAAGGGCGTAACTTTGGGTTCAACATTTGGGGTGTTGAGATCTCCACTTCTGAGCTAAATTTCAAAGGGGTGATAGAATGCAAAACCGATTTTACCCTGTCATAGTTGAATAACGACAGTTCGGTGGGTAAATAGGACATACATAGAAGCTCAAAATCCCATTGACACCCCTTTACTATGAAAATCTCATATTTTGAAACTGCCGCCGAAAACGGGCGAATCTCAACAAAGCTAGAAGCTTACATAAGCATCTCAAGACCTGTACCTTTATCAGCCCATGGGTGTGTTAAGAGAACAGTCATGCCCCAACATTTACATAGGCTACACAACTGACCTGAGATCAGGTAGTCTTCTGAATCTAGGTCATGCAGATCTCTGCTATTCCATTACAAAATTCACTTCTGAAACTTTTTTATGCGAGAAATCAACCGTGTAAAGCTCAAATATGGGCCGTTTTACGAAAATGGATGGCTAATTACAAATTTTGTCCGACTGTGTGCTGGAGTTCAGCGGCCGCTGCTGCCTGGGTTGCTACATCGCCACCCTGCCTGTCCTCCGTCACAGACCCCGGCCTGCTGTGAGCTCAATTGAGCTTGGCCGGCGGCCCGGTGCTCAATACCTGCGCAAACTCACCCTTTTCTGGGTGACTGGAGTCGGACTACCAAACCGCTGCCCTGACAGAGCTCCAGGGCCTGCAGCTCACTGTTCTCCCTCTCCTCTTCCTGCTCCCGGCCTGCTGGTGAGTGACTGAGAGCGCGGTCAGCGAGCTTGTTACGCCCGCAATCTCTTACCGCAGCCCGCAGGTTCCAGTTAATCTTATAATGGGTATGTGTGTTGAGTTATTTAAACAAACAATCAGGGAAATAAACGCCTCTTGTCCACGAGTCTCATTGATAGAGCCCGCGATGAGCTGGACTCCATCAATGAGAGCTAGCTAGCCTCCTCCTAACGAGACCTCTGACATTCACAAAAATGCATTAAAATTTAAGTCTGAAATCGGACAAGTGTTAGCTAAGCTTTGTAAGACCTTGGGGAACCTGTAATATTCATGCCGTGACGAAATTCAAACTATAATATTTATGCCGAAAGTTTAGCTAGCTAGCCGCAATCATTTCCCATTGTTTTGAATGGGACATATAGCTAGCTAACTGCTTGACAACAAGACGCCTCACGTTCATAAAAATGCCTTAAAATCAAATTGGACACAACGGTTAGCTTTATAAGACATAGGGGGAGATGTTATATAAGTGGCGTGACGAAATTCAAACCGTAAATATATTATAGTTATGCCGGCAGCCGGCCATGGAGCCTCGGTAGTGCGGTAATCCACAAAGGGTGACTTTGCCCTGGGTATGGAGCCCAGCAGGCTGCCGCTTTCTCGTCAGACTATGTGGAGCTCCTAAAGTCCGAAACGTCTTACCAAATTTGCAATTAGCTATACGTTTTCGTAAAACGGCCCATATTTGAGCTTTATATAGTTGATTTCTCACATAAAAAAGTCTCAGAAGTGAATTTGGTAACGAAACATTGCAGTGTCTGGAATATGAGATTCTGTCGCGTCTCTAATGTGTGTGTATTGGGGATTCGCTCAACCAATCAGATCGCAGCTCATCTAAATATTCATGAGCATACCATATTTGGAAGAAGAGCTCTTGTTACAAATAGGGCCAAAACACAGGGTGCATAAGGGCCAATAAAATATCAACCAGGCCATTTTCAGCCCAACCAATGTTACATACCCCATTAGGAGACCATAAGGAACAGTGTGAAATACTCTATATAATCATTCTATCACCCCTTTAATTTTGAACGTCAACCACTTCATTTTCTGCATTGTAGTGCATTCTTCTACAACAACTTGTGCCTTTTCTGCATCAATTTATGGTGCAAAGGTCTTTATTTATGTAAAGGAAATTTGTTTTGATTATTGGGGGGGTACTGTACTGTAAATTACGCCTATGCCTGTATTCACCCTCTGTCTGAAACGCTGCGTTTTTGGCGGCAATCTCTTTAAGCCAACCTCCTGAAAAAGTCTGCCCTGATTGGTCAGCATTTCCGGGTTTTCCATATCTTCACTCTCTGGGTACGTCCATCCAAGTTTCCTTCACTTGCTTACCTTCCTCGTGTCTTAGTCTGTCCCACCGAGGAAGCAAGGGAGAGACGCGAGGAAATCTTTAAGATGGCTTTCACAAAGGTGGACCAGAACCACGTAGAGATATTAAATGACAGACTTGGGATCCACCCTTGGTGTTTGCACCGTCATTGCAGCCGGGGCGAATGACTGTAACGCCACTTTCTACCTGTGACAACCCAGCCGTTAGGAAGTCCTGACGGCTCGTTTAAAGGCACCGTTTTGCTCATATTTTACATTACATTTCATTTAGCTGATGCTTTTATCTCAAGAGACTTCCAACAAACTCTCTCTGTGGATGGAATGTTTTGATATAGCACCCCGACCTGCTTTATGATAATAAATAAAAAGACAAAGAAATCTCACTTTTACAAAAAGCTGATTTTTTTTTTAACAACAGACACGTTCAGGATGTTTTTCCCACACACTCACAGATACACGAGTCTTCTTCGTCTTTAATTATTGCAGCAGAGTTGAAACAACTGTTCTCACATGTGATTTGTTTTCCTGTATGTGAGAGTGTGTGCATGTGTAAGTTTGAGTGTGTGTGTGTGTGTGTCCTGGCCCTGACTGTGTCTCTACATTTGTCACCCTGAAAGCCTCTCGAGACACGACACCAAAACACAGATCGACTGGAAGGAGGCACGCAATCAAAAACCAATTAATCCTAATCAGCGATAAGTGCCAAACACTGCTGACGGAGTGCGCCCGCTGTTTATTTTTCCTCAGAGTGGCAGAAATACCAAAGTGTGACAGCAGAGATTTAACGTTGGCGCAGACAGAAGAGGTGTTTTCCCCCCCCCTCAAACGTCCCACTCGTCTGTGTGCCGAGTAAACAACTGATTCCTTCTGAGCCCGCTGCAGCTGCCTCGTGAAACAAGCCTGTGTGTGGAGCAGCCGGCAGAAACTGAGCTGATTGTAATTATAACTGGCGTCGGAGAGGAAACGGAGGCTGAATTAGCAGGAGTGTAGAGTGTAGTGTGCTGTACATGAGAGCTGACTCTGCAGTGACCCGAGTCCTCAGATCGCTGCTGATGTGAGCGACCTGAGAGAGACACACCGTGTGACCCCATATTGGACAGAGCACAAGCAGGGCTGATATATATGACATGTCATTTAATTCAATATTAAACAGATAAATACATACATTAAAAAAAACACCTTTGAAATACATCCTGAAACAAATAAATGAGGCAATAAAAATATATTAGAGTTAAAATTAGGGTTGTAACGATGTATCATGAATGGGTTACACATTGGTTGAACGGTTTAGGGCGTAATCTACTTGAGATTTTACTTTTTGGTCTTCATACGTCACTACGTCTTCTTAGTTTATGTACTTGAAGAGATTGTCTTCTATATATTTAGTTTTTTTGATGTGGGATTTGTTTTGAAAATCTTATTCATAACGTTCTATTAGCTTTTTGTTATTTGAGATAAATGGTCACTTTACAGATATGGTTTCAGTTGCTTTTGCATCTGTTGTTTGGCACAGTTTAAGAAATATTTTTCAGTCATTTGTCGGCAGCTCATTCTGAGTTTATCTCTAGGTTTTCATGCAAAAGAAAGTAACCGCAAAACAGCCACAGCTGTTGTTTTGCACAGTTTAACCCTTGTGTTGTCTTCCCGTCGACTATAAACTCTTGCTTTTCCCCCCCGACATTTTCTCGCTTTTTAACAATTTTATCACCTTTTTTTCAAAGCTTTTGTTATTCATGTTATTAGGAATGAAATTAGGAATTTTCTGGACTGATAATTAAGATCACAGGATGTTGACTAAATCCCAGACTGGTTAATGTCAAAGTTTGGTCAGGATACTGTTTTGAAACCATTTTAACAGGTTTTTTTTGCTATAAATTAATAAATGCTATAAATTTGAATAAAACACTCAAAAGTCTATGAAAGCAATCATTATTTTTACATGTGAAGAACATTGTATATGTTCCATATAACGTACATCCATACATCCATGTTCTTTTTGGGCCAATTTGGTTGAAAGAAACCCATATTTAGGATATAAACAACTTTGAAAATGGGTCAAATTTGACCCGAGGACAACACAAGGATTAAGAAATATTTTTCAGTCATTGGTTGGCAGCTCATTCTGTTTTTAGGAGTTTATCTCCAGGTTTTCATGCAAAAAACGTAACTGCAAAACAGCCACAGCTGCAAGAGAGAGAAAAATGCAATATTTCCACAAGAAATGTGGAGGAAAAATAGCTAGAAAATCTCCCAAATTTAAAATGACTCAAGAGCAAAACAAGGCCTCAGTATACATGCAGTGCTGACCAGACACCGCTAGGTGGAGCTGCACCTCTGTGATCTGAGAGGAGGAATAACTGAAGAGCATTGACTTGGCTTCATGAGGTTTACCAGCAGCAACACAAGATGAGTGAGTCAGTACTGGAGTCAGTTACCAAGATACACAGTCAGAGTGTACTGCACATTTACACACATCTCATACACACATTCACACACAAAGTTAAGCAAATGATTTCCCTACCTGCATGTGTGCATGGACTCGCCTCTCACCATGACTCTGTGGGGGAAGAAGATAACTTATTACACACAATCTAAAATCTGCTTTTCTGATTCATGCCTATCAATACCACACACTATGGGACTGCACGATGTGAAGAAAATATGCAATATGCGATACCGCTGTTGTGATACATAAATAGATATTAATGTTTACTTGGTTCTGCTGCTTTCAGTATTCTGCTAAAATACAACCAACTGCTTATTGAATTTAAAACAAATGAAAAGGAAATCATTTCCAACTTTCTTTTATTCTGCGAAAACGCTACCAAGCCACGGCAGAGCGACGTGCGTCGCCGCAACGTGTAGTTAAATTTTTCGAGAGGTGCTTGTCAGGCTACGCCGTCGATTCTATGCACAACTATAAAACGGCCTTTAGGGTTCGGGGTTAAAACGCAGCGCCCGGGATAGGCACTACGAGGGGCATGTGCACAAGGGGACCACTGATGTGGGAACACACTTTAAAAACTACTTAAAAAACCAGGTTCGGTTATCTAAAAAGCCATATAAAAGGGACCCAGATATTAAAAGCAGGGTTAGGGTCAGAGTTAGGGGTTAGGACTTCACTTCTTGAAGGTTATTAATGACGCAGATTGTCTTGTATCTCCGTTTGTTCCGTAAAGAACAACAGATTAGAAGATTTTACTACCGAGACTTAAAACTTAACGATAATATAAAACACGTTTGATTTTGTCAGAGGGTCAAGACGGGGAAACAGCTGACTTGAGACAGCTCGGACTGAGCTTTATGACCACCTTTATGATATGGCATAAGATGAATTTGATATTTTGTGCTAACATTGCAGCCGTTCTTCAAGATCAGTTCCCATCCTGGCTTATTACTTATTTATGTGTCATGTGGCTGCGAAACAGAAATATCAGCAGCTGTATCAGGTCACAGGTACAGTATGTATTAAAACCAGACAGAAATGATCTACAGTGGAGTTAAGGGAGCTTAAGAGATGAGTTCTGTATGAGTCATTATGTCCAGTCCACTCAAATGAAGACATGAGGGACTGTCCTTATCAGCCACAACATGCACGGGTTTCCATCTTCATGGTGGTTAAATTGCAGCTTCTCTGCTCTGCCAAAGCTCCACTGACCCACATGTATATATAAAGGTTATGATATCTCAGACAGCCTGTCTGTCTGGGGTTTGAGCCATAACACCAAGATAGAAGGCAACGGAGAAGAGGAGGAATGAGAACCTAAAGAGGAATTTAGCCCGTAAACCGTCTAACCTGACAGGATTTAAGGCCTGCATCTACCAAGCTGCTTGAAGTAAACTTCTAGACTTCATTCTCCAGTGTAGAGCAGCAACGCTTGGTCGACTAATCGATTGGTCGATCGACAGAATAATCATCGCCAACTATTTTGATACACGGTTAATCTTTAAAGTAATTTTAATCTTAAAAAATGCTGCTTTGCAGCCTCTCAATTATGGAGACGGCCTGCTCTTTTCTGTTTTATATCATATTAAAATGAAAATCTTTGGGTTTGGACTGACAAAACAAGAAATTTTTCACTATTTTCTGACATTTTTTAGACCAAATGACTAATCCGGAGTCGCATTTCACTTCAGTGCTATGCTCAGACTATTAATAAATACAGGCCCAGTGGTTGTTAGCATGCTATTTCATGTGTGAACACTGTGTTAGAAGTGACTTAGTTAGTGGATGTCTCTGTTTAACACATCAGAGGAGGTGTGGACGGGGCAAAGATACCTCAGCTTCTCGTTCTTTACTCTTCAGAGGAGAGGAAAGAAGGTGAACTTCGAGCTCTTCGACCCGGAGAGCAAGCGAATGGTTCTGCTGTGTCAACTCCTCAATCACCCTGAGAGAGAGAGAGAGAGAGAGAGAGAGAGAGAGACGAGAGAGAGAGAGAGAGAGAGAGAGAGAGAGAGAGAGAGAGAGAGAGAGAATAGAGAAACAGGTTTAAATATGGTTAAAGCAGCAGTGAAGTAGATGTGACCCCGAGCCAGTGTCGGGGTCAGTTACAGTGTGGAGGTCAGACCTCCGGCTCTTTGTTCAGGTGACACCAGTGTCAGCAGCTGTATCAGTGTCAACACTGCTATGAATAGCACCGATATCAACAGAGCCCAGCTGACACATACCAGAACCAATGAAAGCTAGTGTTAAAGCTTTACTGCGTTACTTTTTTTTTTTTTATAAAAACGGACGTCTGCCACAAGTGTGTTGTGTATAAACTGTGTCTACTAATAGAGACGTAGCCGATGAGATGAACTACTGTGTGAATCGTTTCAGTGTGAGGTTTAAAGTCACCTGTCTTTGTGGGCCAGGGTGTGCTGGGCGCCTCCACTCTCGTCCTCCTCCATCCTCTCCGCCATCCGTCTCTCCAGAGCCAGGCGGCGCTGGGCCTCGGAGTCGGCCAGCGAGGCCATCCGCTCAGCCTCCCCCCGCGCCAGCTCCGCCTCCTGAACGCCACGCAGACACCGGGGGGGAAAAGATCACTCGTCTGTCAGTCATCTCGCTCAGAGGATTTGTCCTTGTTGTCAGTGTCTTGGTTTATATTGTAACAACCAAGTTTACCAAATCTTAAGATCAGAGGTAAAAATGAAACACCACGGTACGGTTTACTTTACCGCTGCAGACAGTTTACACAACGGCAGGCGAGGTTATGTCGGAGAGAGAGGATCATTTGTTTTCCTAAAACAAAAACTGGCTGCAGCATTTTTCTGTTGTAATTGTTTTCAGGGTTTGTGTGCTCATCATTTTGCATTGCTTCTATATTTGCAGCGTGTTTATGTATTTGGTTGTGTTGTGTGTATTTGCAGCGTGTTTATGTACTTGGTTGTGTTGTGTGTATTTGCAGCGTGTTTATGTATTTGGTTGTGTTGTGTGTATTTGCAGCGTGTTTATGTATTTGGTTGTGTTGTGTGTATCTGCAGCGTGTTTATGTATTTGGTTGTGTTGTGTGTATTTGCAGCGTGTTTATGTATTTGGTTGTGTTGTGTGTATCTGCAGCGTGTTTATGTACTTGGTTGTGTTGTGTGTATCTGCAGCGTGTTTATGTATTTGGTTGTGTTGTGTGTATTTGCAGCGTGTTTATGTATTTGGTTGTGTTGTGTGTATTTGCAGCGTGTTTATGTATTTGGTTGTGTTGTGTGTATTTGCAGCGTGTTTATGTATTTGGTTGTGTTGTGTGTATTTGCAGCGTGTTTATGTATTTGGTTGTGTTGTGTGTATTTGCAGCGTGTTTATGTATTTGGTTGTGTTGTGTGTATCTGCAGCGTGTTTATGTATTTGGTTGTGTTGTGTGTATCTGCAGCGTGTTTATGTACTTGGTTGTGTTGTGTGTATTTGCAGCGTGTTTATGTACTTGGTTGTGTTGTGTGTATTTGCAGTGTGTTTATGTATTTGGTTGTGTTGTGTGTATTTGCAGCGTGTTTATGTATTTGGTTGTGTTGTGTGTATTTGCAACGTGTTTACTAAATGCTGCGTATGCGTTGTTAAATGAATGAAGATGTTTTCTTAAAGGATAATTCCAGCGCAAAATGAACATAGGGGTTAATAACACATGTGTACCGAGTCAACCATTCTCTGGGATATGTTTTCATGCTAATCGAATGTGACCAGTTTTAGCGCAAACCGCTAATTAGCTTGTAGCGCTAGTAGTCAGGGCAGAGGTTAAAGTAAAAAGAAGTTGCTATTTCTACACCACTAACAAGGCTCAAAATATCACCACACTTCCACGGTAGCATAATTAGGGTCCCTATATGTAAACCGAAGCATTGAGAACAGTTTATTACAAAGATAGTTTAGAAAGACAGTACCCAAGCACGGTGTTCGTAGTTCGACTCGTCGTGACTGTTTCCCCAAGCTGGCGCCCGCCTGTATTCGTGAATGCTACTGTCTTTATAAACTATCTTATTAATAAACTGTCTGTACACTTAAAAAGTTCTCAATGCTTCGGTTCACATGTAGGGACCCTCATTATGCTACCGTGGAAGTGCTACCGGAATTGTCCTTTAATTTGCTTGTGTTTTGTCTAATTGCATGTGTTTTCTCAAAGGGATACGCCACCGTTTGTTGAAATAGGGCTTATCACAGTATCCTCTAGCTGTAGATAGGTGAGGTCTCCTCTAGCTGTAGATAGGTGGGCCAACGCATTTTTTGTGCATGCACCTGTCAACACCGGCAGCGCCGCTGCTAGTTAGCTTAGCATAGTGAATGGAATCCTATGTTGCCGGTTAGCATGTTGTGAGTAAAAGTGAGACAACAAAAGACAAAAAAAAAAACTAATTACTTGCACTGAGACAAAAAATGCGTTGGCCCGCCTATCTACAGCCAGGGTAGACCGTGATAAGAACTATTTCAACAAACGGTGGTGTATTCCTTTAAGGCCACCGTAGTTTTACCTCAATTATACATCTAAGGGATATCTACAGTACATCTATTCCTACGAAAGTTAAGGTGTTGAGTCTTATTTTGTAGTTTAACACATATCCTGTAGGTAAAGGTGTATTTGTGTGTGTGTGTGTGTGTGTGTGTGTGTACCTCTTGTAGCAGCTGAACTTTGGTTTGGAGGATTTCCTGCATGTGGACGATCTCCTCCTGTCGCTCAGCCAGGCGGCGCTGCAGCTCAGCTTCATTCTGATTGGACAGGCTCTCTGCCGTCGACCTGTGCGCGGTTGTAGTTTCAGAGAAACAAATATTCGATGAGAGAAGCTGCCACACGAAATGCCTTCTTTAAGGACATAACGTATGTATATACGTCATTCCTGGAACCCGTACTGCTTTTGGTGAAAGTGCTTTTAAAGTTTTGGTGTGAGCTACATTTAACTACATTATTTGGTCAAACTTGATAATAATGGTACATGAATTATCATGAATTCATGCAAAAGCATGAATCCATTCATGTAGTTCTCCATGAATTATCAGTAATGTACAAAGATTGATAGTATACCATGCGTGACTTAATGCGGTAACAATTAATTAACAAAAACGTTAATTAATGCATCAGTTAGGTATTTCAATCATCATGATTTCTGATTGATTAATGATGAAGATAAAGCTGGTTGAAGCCAGCAAATAATACATGTATGCAATAAAAAAACAGCTGCCTTTAGAGGCAGAGTGGTTCATTTCATTGGCTTCTTTTTCCGGTGAGACTACAAACATATTGATTTATTTCCAACAGAGTGTCATTACCAAGAGTCCCAAAAAGACTCACAAGGTCCTCATGTATCCTGTCTCTGCACTCAAATCAAAATCTGATACTTTTGGGTCAGCTGTATATCAGTGCAGGCAAGTCATCAGACGCAATAGAGGTTTTATAGGATGTTATTCTTAAATTGGCCTTGGTTTTTAATGACTGAGTCACAGCAGAACACAGAAAAAGGGCTTAAAACTCTCTAATAAATCGGGGTGTGTGTGTGTGTGTGTACGCATCGCACATAAACACAATAAACACACAGTTAACGTGCATGAAACATAAGCATACATTATCTCATCCGATGCGTTCAATTCCCACTGCACATCCTCCCCCTGATATTGCACTCAATTCTACCCAGATTGCACATTTCTCATTAAATCATGCTTTGATCAATAGCTCATTTATTGCACAATGTCCACATGTTTGTGTATACTGTTGTAATCTGTTTGTCTGTTACTGATGTTGTGTATTTTCCCAAATATTAAGGAATGAGTATCTCAATTACATTACCTGTAAAAATAAATGTTAAATAAAAAATAAATAATTTTTTTTACCTTCTTCCTGCAATTCATTTTTTATTTCAATTGTTTATGATGTCGCAGGTGAGGGGGGGCCAACCTCTCGTGTTATAAAAGAGTACAGTGATGCCAATAGATCTGGACTCAAACTGAAAACTAACGTTTTTTCCCGGGCCTGTTGACTAACTTTCTACCAAATGTAATTGAAATGTGTGTGCATAATTTTTTAGACACTGTGCCAACAAGCAGAGAGATGGAGCAGAAAACAGACCCTGCATGGCGGAGGGTAATAACTTTAAGACTTGAAGTGGGGGAAAGGAAACATGGATTCCCAAGGTCTGTGGACCTTTCCGGGTCTGTCACCGCTCCAGCACTCAGCGACAGCCAGAAGGTCACACTCAGCTTTTCCTCCCCACATCTATCAGCCAGGCTCTGTTCTGTTAATAGCTCTAATGATAAACTGTGGCCTGAGAGTTTATTTATGAAATCAGCCTGGCACAGAGAGCCTCGGCTCTGACCTCGCTCTCAACTCCACCTTCCACAAAGACTCCAACCTCTGCTCCTTTTCCTTATTTTGACAAAGCGCTAAATTGACGGACTGAGCTAATTGTTGCCTACGCTGCATGACAAACATTGTGTAACTGAGCTTACTGTGTTTTTTTCTCACATTAGCATTTGAAAAAAATAAAATAAAAGAACGTTAAAAAAAAAGTGGTAAAAATGTCGGGAAAACTAAAAGAAATACAGAAAGAAATCGACAAAACATCGAAAAAAAGTGACAAAAAAATGGAAAAATGCTTCAAAAACGCTGGGAAACGGTACCAAAAACGCTGAAATAAGTGACAAAAACATTGGGAAAAGCGACTGACCATAAATTGACCATTAGTGTTGCACAGTCGACGGGAAGACGACACAAGGATTAACAGTTTTCATTAGAACTACTTTCTACCGGAGAAATAGTTCCTATGAAAACAGTTGACAGCGAAGTCTAACAGTTAAGTCTGATATCTCAAAAACCTCAACTATATGCACGTTTAGGATTAGGATTTTTGTGAACTGACCCTTTAACTAAACTCTCGTTCACTCAAACACTGTTGGAACATAGGATGCAAACGTTCATACACTTTGCTACTGGACATATTTTGTGTTTTGCAGACTCCATATCATCACACCGCAGACGGGTTAAAGGAAGCGATAAGAGGCCGACAGCTGTCTCACAGACAGGTGCCGGGCTCAAATAGTTCCTGACTCAGCAACACAACAAACCTACAGACACCTCTGCCCTTTACTCTCCCAAACTCTCTCTCTCTCTCTACTCTACTCCCTCCCCCCCCTCAGCGGGTCCTTCACCCCTCCACCTCTTCGTCCTCCGTCCCAGAACACAGAGCCACTTCATCCTCTTCAAAAGCATTTCAGTGAGTCCCGTACATGGCATTCCTCAGGGCCTAGTGTGTGTTGTGATAGATAGGTGAGCGTACAGGCCAGCGGGCCCGCCCCGTCCCGAGGGCGCCCGGGCTCTGACGTACCCAAGGACTCATGGGAAATATTCCAACTCGCGATGAAAACAGTGTTTTTGTACACTCTAAGAAAATAAATCCGTAAAAAAATAACAGAAAAAAAAAGTTCTGGCAGCTCATTCGGCACTTTGTCCCGTAATTTAAAAAAATGGGAATTTTGTGTGTAGCTACAGTTAAAATACAGAACATTTTCTGTTATTTAAAATTGTCTCGGACAAAGCTGCTCAGTTAGTAATTCTATAAAAAAATTAAATAAAATTCTTTTATTAATAGAAAGCTTTTTTTATTTTACCCTTTTGAGGCTTTTTTAAGAGTTTCTTTTGCGCTTTTCCAGCGCTCTTAAGGCTTTTTTTGACGCAATGATGCTTGGTGCCATATCACAATTCGAAATGCAAATAAACGGAAACAGAACTGTGAAACACCACTGTTCTATGGACAACTTCTGTTAAAATATACAGTCATACAACTGTTAACACACAGACATTTCTAAGAGTGTAGTTCTCTGTCAGCGCTCCCTGAAGGCGTTTCGACAAATCTGTGCAGCACAAGCAGACTCAGACTGACCCAGGGATGTAATATACTGCCGCTGAGCGATTGGTTGGACACATTTTTGGAGGTGCACGGCCTGGAGGACTCTCAAACTGATGGGCTCATGGTCGCTGTGTGAAACGTGATTGGTTATGCGTGCTGGAAGAAGTGAAATACTCACAGAGCTTTGTCCAGAAGATGCTCTTTCTCCTCAAGTTCCTTTTTCAGACTCTCCACTTCAACCTTCAGCTCGATGTTCTGGTAAAGAGATTCATCAAACACAACAATCACAATCTGCACATAGGAAGAGCATTGAAGATTTTTTTCTTTCTGATTTGCTGCTGATTTTCATGCTTCTGGTCCCACGTTACGGCTACAAAAACACTTTACACATGAACGATGATTAAACAACAACAGCCTGCTGTTGGCAGAATAATGCTAGAACTATTGTTTTCATTTCTCATGTCATCAAAACCAACATATCTCCGGTGTTATTTTTTTTGTGGGGTGGCAGTAGCTCAGTCTGTGGGGAGTTGGGTTGGGAACCGGGGGGCACTGCCAAAGTGCTCTTGTCCAGCAGTCGCAGCCCCCTCACTCTGACATCTCTCCATTTGTGCATGCATAGGACCTGAGCATGTGTGTGTGTGTGTATGTGTGTATTTCAGGCCTGTGTGTAGTGTGTTCTCACAAACAAAGAGTTTAAATTGTAATTTCCCCGTTGGGGATCAATAAAAAAGTATAAATTATATAAATCATATAATTCATCACATTTCTTTCAGACGAACTTCTGCTCAGTGCTGCAGAGAGACACAAAATGAGCTTCCCAAATGTTGACATGCATTTCAGGGAGCTCTGCACGACTATAAATAGCGGGAAGGGATATGAGCACCTGCTGTATCCGTCTCCACTGAAGCCCCCCCCCCATCCCCCCTGCAGTGTAATGTTAAAGACTCCCCCCCTCTCCCCCCTACACCCAGCAACACCTCCACTTTTAACTTTTTGGCTCTGAACGCAGCAACAAACCGGACTGAACTGGCTGTCAGCGCGCTCACGTGCAGGTATATCTGCCTATATTTATTTTTCTGGAATTACAGCTCAAAGCTCGAGCAGTGAACTTCATGTCCGTGTGCAGCTGGTCCGATTACTGACTGTCACACAACACAACACAAGTGTTGCTGCTTCTACCCTACATGAAAAAGGCACGGATGAAACTGAACGAGTGGAGTACATGCACACTGCATAGTGTGCACGCATGCATGCAAACAGCAGGCCGGAGGGTTCTCAGGCTAACACAATGTGGGTCACTGGGTCTATAGAGCGACTGAAAACAAGTGGGACAGTTACTGCAGGGGCAGATAAAACAACCATCCTCTCAGCAGACAGTGTGTGTCTCTCTAGACACGGCACTGCCTGTTTTTGCCCTTCATCTGTCCAAAAACAGAAACACAGCACATTTAAAGCTCTTTCTTTTATGTTTCTACACATTTTCACTGAGAAAAAGAAGTGGTTTTCATCCAGGTTTGATGTCAAACACAATTAGGTTTTCTCCTGCGAGAAACAGGCTTGTCTCACACTGAGATCACGCTGATAACAAATCTCATTTTGGGCTTTCACGCGTCTGAAATTATATTTTGAAAAGCCCATTACGCCAGTTAGCTGTAAAATGAGAAGACATGTTCTAATAAGGAGATGCTTTTTAATTCTGTTTATTCATCGCATTTTTCAATTTGGAGTTCTCACAATTTGATAAATAAAAAATACTGCTTCACAGCTCTGTGGACGAAACCAAACCAAGTTTTGGTTCCTTTGGGTGCTCCGTAGAGGCTGAGAGGCCTAAAGTACCTGTTCCTTTGGGTGCTCCGTAGAGGCTGAGAGGCCTAAAGTACCTGTTCCTTTGGCTGTTTTTCAAATATGCCGCACTTTCGCCACATAAATTGCTGATTTCTGCGCAAAACTTGTGGGGCTTGCATGATTTCATAATCCCCGCATTTTCGTTGCAAAAAAGTCCCATAATATATCTTAGCAGAAAGTTGAAAAATGTTGCGTTTACTTCACACAAGAGCAGCCATTTCCCTCTGTTGCCATGGGAACGTTATGAAGTGATCTAATTACGCGACGTGAACATCATTGAAAAGCAGGGTGTTAGGGGGGGAATCACTTTTTTTCCTCTTTTTCATCAAACTGCAGTTTTTGCAAGTTCCCACAATTTCATTGCATAAAATTGCATAAATATCCCGCATATTCCATCGCATTTTTTTAAGAAAACGTGCCGCATATCAAGGATTTTTGCCTGCAACAATCACAAAAAAACTCCGCATTTTTCTGGAAGGACTGATTAATGGACAACGTATCCGTTTCGGCGCCTTAAAGCTGCATTCTATCTGAACTCCAGCAGGGGGCGACACGTGCGGGTGCAAAAGGAGGTCTGTTTCTGTAGAAGTCGATGAGAAAGTGATCCACTTCTCACTTGATTTATTACCTCAGTAAACATCTTCAGAATGAGTTTATGGTCTCAATCGCTATAGTTTTAGAATGAGATGTGGTTGCCAGTGAAAGTGTGTAACGTAACGTAGAGTGTAAGGGCTCCCTCTTGTCTAAAATCAACGGATAGCAGATCTCCACAAACCAATGGGTGACGTCACACATGCACTGTCCATTAATATTATACAGTCTATGCTCTGACAGCACTGAGACAAAGTGTAATCTCTCTAAATCAGCCTCACAGGCAGAAACTGTATGACAGTTTGCATGAAGTGTTGCAGAGCAGCCTGAGACCTGCTGTCAGAACTCATAACTGTCAAACACAAACCGGCAGTCAGCGGTGGAAGAAGTATTCAGATCTTTTACTTCAGTAAAAGTACTAATACCTCACTGTAAAAATACTCTGTTACAAGTAAAAGTCCTGCATTGAAAATGTAACTTAAGTCAAAATAGGTATCATCAGGAAAATGTACTCCATGCAGAAAAATCCTCCCATTTTAGGAACTGGAAATGATCCAAACAGTTCTTTCAATCAACTAAGTTAAATCGGCTATTTGTTTCAGCTGAACTGTAAAAAATCTTAATGTGTAAAGTAACTAGTAAGTAAAGCTGTCAGATGAATGTAGTGGAGTAAAAAGTACAATATTTCTCTCTGAAATGTAGCGGAGTAGAAGTAGAAAGTGGCATGAAAAGAAAAGACTCAAGTAATTTCTAGTGCAAGTAGCTCAAATGTGTACTTAGTTCCATTCCACCTCTGTCTGCAGGTGTGGAAACAACAAGTTAGACAGCAGGTATACTACACAAATGCATCAGGTGCATGCACACACAGTGGAGTTTGATCATCTCCTGTATCATCATCGAAGTTCTCACTCACCCTCTTGTGCACGTCATCGCCGCTCTCCTCGAACTTCTGCTGGATCTTCTCCTCCAGGAAGTAGATCCGGAGCTTCAGGCTGAAGTTCTCCTTCTTCAGGTCGTTCAGGTGCTGCGAGATAGTGCGGCAACCGCGGAAACCAGAGTTAGTCATGGGGACAGTCAGCTCCTTCGTAGGGGGCATCGCAGCCCCCCATTTAGACGTGCATATTATGTGGAAAGACAGGGCTGAAGGGGAAACAGCAGCGCCCGACTGAAAAATCTAACTGTCCACGATGATACAGAACTCAGATCTGCTCTCTCCTGGTCTCACACGTCAACACGCGGGGACGAGGACAGACTCAGGGACCAAACGTGAAGTAGACGTGAGCCCCTCTCAGTTTGGATCTGTTACAGGAGGGTCAGGGATGGCACACAGGCACGCAGGAGGGGGAGGGGGGTGTTTCCTTTTTTACCACGACAAAGTCATGCCAAGAATGTGAACCAGGAGAGTGTGAGTGTGTGTATGTGTGTGTGTGTGTGTGTGTGTGTGTGTATGTGTGTGTGTGTGTGTGTGTGTGTGCGTGTGTTGATAACAGGCACAAGTGCTGAGCTGCTGTGGAAGCCTCTTAACATACAGACTTGTGAACGTTTGGGTTTTTTCCGGTGCTAAAATGATACTTTTAAAAGGGTGCCGGTGACTAGAAGAAGATATGCTTATTTATATTAGGACAATGCACATTAATCAACATTTCTGTAAATGCACCAGTGTAAGCCAGTTGGCTAATTTTCAACTGTATTCCTAGTTGCATGCATGTCTTTATGGTGGAAGAAACCGGAGCACCCAGAGAAACCCCACGCAAGCACGGGGAGAACATGCAAACTGCACACAGAAAGGCCCTGGGACGACCTGGGATCGAACCCAGAACCTTCTTGCTGTGAGGCAGAAGTGCTAACCACTGAGCCACCGTGCTGACTAAATGGTGCCTGAACCAAAATATATTTATTTATAATGTAAAATATAAAATATAAAAAAATGAGCACAAAACGACAGGCGGCGACATTAAAGAACGGCTTGTTTATTGCTAAGGCCATATGATCACAATCAAATGATTGATAAATAATGTAATAATAACTTATAACAATAACTTATAACAATGTAAGCTGTCAACATTTTAACCATTGTGTTTAATCCACGTAGCGTCCCGTGCAATTAAATTAAATTAAATTTGTTTATAGTATCAATTCATAACAAGAGTTATCTCAAGACACTTTACAGATAGAGTAAGTCTAGACCACATAATTTAAAAAGACCCAACAATTCCAGTAATTCCCCCAAGAGCAACCGTGCAGCGATGCTTCTCAAAGAAAAAGAAGTCAGGCACCGAAATGAGGCACCGAAATTTTCATTCTTATTCGGTCTTGTTACTACCATTTACATCGAAACTGGTGCCCTATTGGCGCCGCGTTTCGGTACCCAACCCTATTCATGATGTAACTCATGTAGATACCCTCAAGCAGACCCGTATTACGACAATGTGGTGCCCCTGGGCACTTTACCTCAAAATTTGAGGTGGAGGGGTTAAACTGGCCACTTTTGATAATTGTTAACCCCCCCCATCCCCTAAATGATACATTTGCACGTACTTGTGGACGTAGACCAACTCAACTCTGACAGATTGGGGAGGGGAGTGATAGTGGTCATGTAATATTGATTTATTTATAATTTATTATTATTATTATTATTATTATTGTGAAATTAGTGTTCATGATGAGTAACAATTTCAAGTGAATAATATAACAATTTACGGAAAATATTGTTAAAACTTGTGTCTTGTGGTGCCCCCCCCCCCACTGGTTGTGAATGGTTGGTGCCCCTGGGCACTGGCCCAAGTGCCCTTTTGGATAATCCGGGCATGCCCTCAAGTAAAGTGAAACCCATTTTTTTTGCTAGACGTCTTGACTTCTTGCCACCTGAAACTGTCCAAAACTAAATTAAAAAGGAAAATAGCCAAAGGAAATAGAAAATACTTCCATACTTTACTTATTCAAACTTGTAAAACTTCGCACACTTAAGAACCCTCCTGTTAAAATAAGAGTTTACTGCCTCACTTTTAGAGGAAAAAAAAAGCCAATTCCATGCAGTAAGCCTGCTGTAAACCCCCCAGGTATGATCCTAGTTTTGAACCCTAATGAGATGAACGGGCCTGTGCCCACGGGGAGGCGCTGGCGCTCCACCTGAGCTCAGAAGACAGTCCCAACGTCTCTGCAGAACTCAGAGAAGCAGCAGCCATCCAGAGGCTATTTACAGAAGCCGTGGTGGCCCTGCGGCTGTCACTGAGGAATGCCGAAGTGGTGAGACGCTGCTGATCACACATGCCGGGCTGTCCAATGAGACGAAGTGACGGCAGATTACAGCTACACAAACGAGCATATGGCTGACTTCGGGAACACATGTTGGCGTCACATTCTGCACATATGAGAGCTACACGCAGACAGAAAAGCAGATGCATGCGGATAACTTGAATGTGAAATAGTTTCTGCAAAAACCAACAAATCCTGCAAACGACATTATGGGCAATTTGTTCCTCTCCTCTAATACAGTGGTTCCCAACCTGGGGTCTGGGCACCCCCAGGAGGGCGACAAAGATCACAGGGGGGGCGCAAGTCTTTATCTGGTTTCAGGTTGAGGTAAAAAAAAATTATTTTATGTTGAACAAATTATGATAATACACTAGAATATATAATGTATACAAAAGTCTGTATGAAAATAATTAATTTTTTTGTATCCTCGTTTTTCCTGCCACCACGGCATCACTATTTTATGAATGAAACATGGCGGAGAAATGTAACAGTGCTTCGGTTTCTGGGGGTGGGGGGCTCAGCTTTTCTTAGACATGAGTAGGGGGGGCGCCAAGGAAAAAAGGTTGGGAACCTCTGCTCTAATACAGTGTTTCTCAAATGGGGGTACGCGCACCCCTTAGGGGTACTTTGGAGTACTGCAGGTGGCACGTGAGAGTTTTGCAAAAATGCTTATTTAAAAATAAGTCATAGATTATTCTTAAAACAATGATACTATAGTAATGAATGAATTAAGTGATGGATTCTAAACATTTGAAATGTAGCATTTAGTTAATCTATCACTGCTGGCGCTGTATTGTTCCGCTTTATTAAAAAGCGTCAAAAATATAAAAAGATGCGACGTAAGCGGCAACAATGTTGGAAAAAGTGACAAAAATCTTTGATAAAAAGTGTGGAAAATGGTCAGAAAAAGTGACAAAAAAAATAGACAAAATCGTAGTAAAATAAAAACAAAGTCTATTTATATATGTATCTATAAAGTTAAATGAGTTTTAGATATTCTAAAGGTTTACTAAATGTTTAAAACGGTGGCCGTTACTTTATATAAGACGGTCACATGAATACATTTGCCCATGTGGTCACTAGGGCTGTCCTCGACTAAAGAAATTCTTAGTCGACTAACACTATCGACTGAGTTTCTCCACAATTAATCCTGCAAAAGCACCACTTTAAATCTTGTGTTTACCATAAATGTGCTCAGAAGTTTCTAAAATAAGTAAAAAATAAGAAATAAGTAATTAAGAATGAATAAGCATAAAAAATGACTAATCGATTAAAGAAATCTTAGTCGACTAAGACCAAAACTACCGATTAGTCGACAAAGAGGTGGCGACCCTAGTGGTCACGTGTTTAAAACGGCCACCCTGCAGCAGTAAATATGTCGTTTTGGGAGTCTTTGAAAATTGACCTATTCTGTCTTTTATGAATGAAGACGTGTTGAAATTGTACGTACACGGCTCGTCTATGTGACCAACTGTTTGACTCGACCCCATCCGACAACTTCAGGATGAACTGGATGAAAGTGGAACACCGACTGCGAGCTGCAACGTTTGACTGTCCACAAACTTTTGGCCACACGCGGCCAACCTCCAGAGTCCTCATGAAGGAGAAAAGTCGGCTGACTTCCGAACACGTTAGCCAGAGCCATTTGTCAATAACCAATAATCAGCAGGAGAGACTGAAGCCAAAGTATATTGCTGATGACAACACTTTATAACTAGTCTATATTTGACAGAGTTTGAAAAAAAAAACCCAAAACCACAATATAATTCCCCACTTAAAATCAAACCAGATGAGATTTCTGGGATGTCGTGTTGGTACACATGTTGGAAGAGGTGATCAGAGACTGAAGTGGAGACACGCACACTGCGCGCACACACACACACACACACACACACACACACACACACACACAGACAGACAGACAGACAGACCCACACACACACACATATTCACGCACACACGTACACACACATACATACACACACACACACCACACACACACACAGACAAACAGACAGACAGACAGACAGATGCACGCACACACGTACACACGCACACACGTACACATGCATATACACATATACACGCACAGGCACACACACACACACACACACACACACACACACACAGAGTTGGATACAAGTGCATCGCCTACACTGACAACTGAAAACCAATCTGGAGCCGAGGAGGAGAGTTGGAGGAGAGATGGAGGAGAGTTGGAGGAGAGTTGGAGGAGAGTTGGAGGAGAGATGGAGGAGAGTTGGAGGAGAGATGGAGGAGAGATGGAGGAGAGTTGGAGGAGAGTTGGAGGAGAGATGGAGGAGAGATGGAGGAGAGTTGGAGGAGAGTTGGAGGAGAGATGGAGGAGAGATGGAGGAGAGATGGAGGAGAG
>CM046795.1:35867215-35897215 GCA_025617405.1 Perca schrenkii
AGAGCGCTGGGAGTTTTTCCCCCTTTACCGGTAACAGGAGCTCCTTGATGCCAGCTAGTTCGACATTTTCCAGCCCTGCTGTCTGGCAGTGCCAAACCCCTAATGCAGTTCTGCAGGGGGAATGTCTGATTGTGTTTATTGTGCTGCCACGGTCCACGGTAGACGTGGTGGTTAAAAATTATAATTTGTAAACCTAATTAAATCATCAAGAGAGCCACTAAAAATATCCCCAGGAGCTAATTAAAATCATGGACATAGAGAAAAGGGAGATAGATAAAACCTGCACTGCACTGAGTTTATTATATTCAATGTCAAGGGTCAGATCATTTTAATTTTAATAACCAGCGGGCGATCCAGATGTTTTGGCTCCACTTGTACAATCTATGCATCAAACCTGCTTTAAACCAAGGGGTTGATGGGATATGGGCCAAACTAAATAAATCAAAGTACACATTAAATACATTTCCCCAAGAATGGTTTCTGTCATTTTAGGTAGTTCTGATTAGGGCCGTGCAACTAATCGATTTTTCGATTTTGGCTTAAAACAAACAAACAATGAAATCCAGAAAACTGATTATTTTTCACATTGCATTTTGGCAAAATGTGTTCAAATGTCAATTTATTTTAAGCACTTTAAAGTCCCAGTTCAGACCAAAGATGTGTGATGAGATTAAACTGTTTTTAGGACGTTTGAGGGAAAAGTTGCAGCGGTCTGAACCGGCCCGTCTCAGCTCGACTCAAACTGGCTGAGGCCTCGTTCTACACAGGCAAGAAAAAAAAGGATCAAATTACTTTAAAGAGGCCATATTCTGCTCATTTTCATAATTGTAATTTGAGATTGTATCAGAATAAGTTTACATGGTTTAATTATTAAAAAACACCATATTTGTGTTGTACTGCACATTGCTGCAGCTCCTCTTTTCACCCTGTGTTCAGGTCTCTGTTTTAGCTACAGAGTGAGACATCTCAACTTCTGTATCATCTTTGTTGTCAGTCGCACATGCTCAGTAGCTAGGTAAGGACTACATGAGCTAGCTAGCTGTTTCTCCAACTTCAGTCAGTACAAGGCAGGATTAGCCGGGAGACTTCTTCTAAACGAGGACGCACTTTACACTTAGCGTGGAATACCTGCAGAACAGGGACATGGAAGTAGTTCTATACAATTTATTTGGTAGATTAGGGTGAATTTGTGTGTGTTGTAGCAGTGTTTTGCCATTGAGAACGAGCTAGCATGCTAGCGCTAGCTAGCCCCCTAGGCCACTCGTTTCGGCTAGTGACGTAGAAAGCCGTACTTCTACCACTGAAAGTATGAAGCGAAATGTCAGAGTTCAAGGTGTTTTCCCTGTTGATTTGTTAAACTGTTTCACTGCTTTTTTAACTTTAATAAATGCAATATCTTTCCAAACGTCAATGAGTCATCGTGTGAAATAATAGGGATTTCAATATTGACCAAAATAATTAGGATTTTTTTTTACATAAGCTACTTCTGATCACGCTGATGTTTGTTCAAGTGCTCATTTTTCTCTTCAGTTGGATTTTTATCAGTCATTCGATGCTATAAAGAAGGGCTGAAATATCATGATTGACAGCTGGGATTGATTTGTGATTGGTCGGACAGGTGTATTAGGATATTTTGGCTTCACTTTTGTGCAACAGGAGAAATTGGAGACACGTCATGCATCTTTATCCTGCTGTCTAAGATTTAAACCGGCAATTACAGAATTTTGAACCAACCAATAGTTGCTTTCACATCAGATTAAACATTCAGAGAAAAAAAGCAAATACAAAACAGCACAGATCAGTTTCTGTGTATTTTAAACCATAAAATGGAGTGTGATGATTTGAAACAGCATTAAATTACTCCGACAGCTGGTTTCTGCAGACTTCAGAGGTCTCACTGCTGTTATTAGCGAGCATGGCACGGAGACTGCGAGCCACATTAAGTCTGACCACACACACTGAATCCATATAATTGAGATTCATTGCAAATGTTCATAATAAAATCACACTCAATGCCAAAGTCCCTGCAACAGATTACGTTACACTTAACCCTTAAAATAGATTAATGAGCGAGAGAAGGCCACGCGCTACTGTTCTCAGACTGCTAACCAAAACTAAATACATCAAGAAACTTTTAACAAGTGTGTAAAATAACCCCAATTTATTTTTTCAGAGATGGAACGATATTTATTTCCATGTTATTTTCCAGTGACTAATCAGTTCTCCTCACACCACAAGGCTCGTAACGACGGACTAAACAGTTGGGCCGACGTTCAGAGAAAACACAGCTCAGAGGTTCATTTATGGGGGAAATTTATCAAGCAGAAAATTAAAAGACTGGCTGTCTCCAAAGCAAAGCCTGCTGAGGGGTGAGAGAGCGACCGATTAAAATACAGAGTGATGTAATAAACTACAGGTCGACATCAGTCAGAAGAACCAACCATAGAATGTCAAATAAAACGTTGTTACAGTGAGACAAAATGATCTGTGTAATGCAGAATATCAGATATAGTTATAGCTTTAAAGGTGCCGTAGGTAGGGTTGTGAAGATCCAGGACTTTGAACATCATTTCTGCTAAAGCCCAAAACTGTCTCCTAAGCCCCTCCCTCCACAAGGGAGAATGAATGTGTGTGCATGAGTAGTGATTGACACGCAGTTAGACACCCCCCCTGGCCCTGATTGGTGCATCTGAACAGGGAGCGGTGGATTTGTGCAAATCGCACTACAGGCTGTAGGTGGAGCCAGAGGAGCCTGCTTCATGTAGTTCTACTGGAACATAGGGTCAGTTTCAGCAAATATGACAGAAAGTTAGTTTTATAAGTCTTACCTACTGCACCTTTAAATAAACAAAGAACAGTATTGCTAACCAAACTTCATATGTGAATATGCTGCTAAAGGTGACTTCAAATTATTGACTGAAACAATATTCAGTAAGACTTTCCAATGCAAGAAAAGCGTCATTAAAAGAACTAGTGCAATGCCCGTTCAAAACGTGCCTGTTCGGACTTAGACTACATTTACATCGCTACATTTTGGTTTTTAAGTGGAGTTTTGAGGCAAAAGTGATCTCTGTGCACACACGTGTTTTTTATTTCCAGTAGAAGAACTAATCTCCGTTTAAACTAACACGCTCAAACCAAAATATCTCATCAACATCCTGGTATACTGGGCATAAACAGGAGGCAGCGTGGAGACTCCGCCCGCTGCTGGTAGTTGCCGTAGTAACGTTAGTAGCTTTAGTCTCAGAGAACGAGACGTCGTGACCGATATGAGCCAATCAGGAGGAGAAACGTTGGCGTCAGTGTCGGTGTTTTCAAAGGACTGAAACACAACCAACAAGATTACCAACCAAAACGGGTCAGAAGTGTTTCCAAATGTCTCCGGTTTAGGGGCTCGGAAACACCAGAGCAGGGGGAATGAGAGGGGGAAACGCCAGAGCAGGGGGAATGTACGTCGAGTACGAATGTACTTCGTTGCACGTATGCAAGATTTATTTGTAAGTTACATATGCAAACATGAAAGAACAGAGTCTTTGGAGATTAGACTCCATCGTATAAAATGTATATATTTTTTAAAGGCTTAGAAAACCCAAACATATCCCCCGATGGAGTCTAGACACTGGTGGTGGCAGTCAATGTCGTGCTGTGATTGGCTCGTGAAATACGTGGCCGATTCTGATTGGTTTAACATATAAGTGACTCCCTTGAAAACAGCTGATCAGTTTAGGAGAGAAGTGATGAAGTTATTGACGCTGAGCTACACGTCTGGCTACGCGAGACTAAAAGAAACCAAATTCAAAGCTCCCATCTGTAGATCGCAAACTTTAAGCACAGAAACAGTCACAGCTGTAAAATCAACAATGTGCAAGTGGTCCCCGGCAGGAGGCTCAGTCGGTTCAAACCGCAAGGCAACTAAAATAAATCAGAGCTAATAAGCAGTTTTCACTTCTAATGGGAACTCTGAAAAAAAAAGCATAAAAGAACAGTCATCTGTAGACCGTTAATGTTTGCAGATCTCCGTGTGTCACAAGAGACAGGAGACATTACGAGGGGGTGGAGGGTATCTAAACGTCGACTTCATCTGCCTCCTCTCACTTTCCCTCGCTCTTTGGGTTTTTTTAATAAAATCATTCCCAGATGTGGTGGCAGCAGCTGAATGTGAGTGAAGGATGGTGCGGTGCGAAGGAGGTGGCAGCGGAGGCTCGGCTGGTGGGGAGTCTTTAGCTCGGTGCCAGCCTCCCATCAGGGTCTTTTTGGGAAGGAACTGCACCGAGGGATGGAGGCCGTGCGATGGCTTTTTCCAGCCTGTCGGCCAACTTTAATACGGTGGGGGGGGGGGAATAAAAGACAAAAAAAAAAACACAGACTTTGTGATGTGTTAGCTTCGAGACTCTAATAAAAGAGACCTTACGCTTACTTTCTAACCCTCTAAAATTGGTTTGATGCTCTGCAAAAGCACAATGTAAGACAAAAGAATGTAGCCACATTTCACCAGTTCTGGCTGCTCTACATTGGTTACCTATGCAAGCCAGGGCTGATTTTAAAGGTCCCATGACATGGTGCTCTTTGGATGCTTTTATATAGACCTTAGTGGTCCCCTAATACTGTATCTGAAGTCTCTTTTATATAGACCTTAGTGGTCCCCTAATACTGTATCTGAAGTCTCTTTTACATAGACCTTAGTGGTCCCCTAATACTGTATCTGAAGTCTCTTTTACATAGACCTTAGTGGTCCCCTAATACTGTATCTGAAGTCTCTTTTATATAGACCTTAGTGGTCCCCTAATACTGTATCTGAAGTCTCTTTTATATAGACCTTAGTGGTCCTCTAATACTGTATCTGAAGTCTCTTTTATATAGACCTTAGTGGTCCCCTAATACTGTATCTGAAGTCTCTTTTATATAGACCTTAGTGGTCCCCTAATACTGTATCTGAAGTCTCTTTTATATAGACCTTAGTGGTCCCCTAATACTGTATCTGAAGTCTCTTTTATATAGACCTTAGTGGTCCCCTAATACTGTATCTGAAGTCTCTTTTATATAGACCTTAGTGGTCCTCTAATACTGTATCTGAAGTCTCTTTTATATAGACCTTAGTGGTCCACTAATACTGTATCTGAAGTCTCTTTTATATAGACCTTAGTGGTCCCCTAATACTGTATCTGAAGTCTCTTTCCAGAAATGTAGCTTTGGTGCAGAAGTACAGCCACTAGAGCCAGTCCCACAATGAGCTTTCCATAGGATGTGCCATTTCTGTGTCTGTAGCTATTGAGGAGAGTGGGAGGGGCAAGGTGGAGGTTGGGGGTGTGACCTTGACCAACTGCCACTTTGCTCGTTTGAAAGCCATGATGTCTCTCTCTCTCTGTCATGGGTGGGCCAAATTCTCTGGGCGGGCAAAGCAGAGAAAGGGGAGGTAACCTTGCTTGTTATGACCTCATAACAAGTAGATTCCAAAACGGCCCATCTGAGCTTTCATTTTCTCAAAGGCAGAGCAGGATACCCAGGACTCGGTTTACACCTATCACCATTTCTAGCCACTGGGGGACCATAGGCAGGCTAGGGGAACTCATATTAATGTTAAAAAACCTCATAAGGTGACATTTTCATGCCATGGGACCTTTAAGGTTCTTCTTTTGACTTATAAAGCCTTAAAGGGACTTGCGCCTGCTTACTTAAGTGAGCTGCTAACACCGTATATCCCAACACGCCCCCTTCGTTCTATGGATGCTGGTCTTCTGATCGTTCCAAATATAAAAATAGATCAGCTGGTCACCGGGCCTTTGCCTTTCGCGC
The DNA here is from genome assembly GCA_025617405.1 of Perca schrenkii. Classification (NCBI taxonomy): domain Eukaryota; kingdom Metazoa; phylum Chordata; class Actinopteri; order Perciformes; family Percidae; genus Perca; species Perca schrenkii. The sequence goes on from CM046795.1 coordinate 35,873,009, forward strand.
AACCCTCCCTCTGGAATGGTCTTCCATCCAACGTTAGGGAGGCAGGCTCAGAGGATATTTTTAAATCAAGACTTAAACCATTTCTTTATTCAAAGTATTACGGACATGTTTAAAATCCATAACTTTTTAACCATTGTTTTATTGTTTATTTTATTATGCATTATCATTCGTTGTTTTATTTCATGTCTTAATAATTTTAACCTGTGGTATTCCAATTACATTCCTTTTTGTGTCGTTGATTTTATATTTTATATGTAATTCCACCTTTTATAATGGCTAAATTGTAAATTTTCAATTTTTGTTGTGAAGTAGTCTGAGACCATGGTCCATGGTGATAGTTCACTATAAATAACAATGAATTGAAATTGAACGTACATCCCGTAATGTGCACAGCGAGGATTAAACTAAGTGTTTAGTGCACATTAAGACGAGGTCAGGACGAGTGTGTTGCATGCAGCCTGCGACGGTGGTTTCAGTGGGGAAGGAGCCGGTCACACTGGTGAAAAGAAAACCTCTGGCTGGCCTCCGTGCTTAGCTGCAGCGCCCTCTTCGTTTCCATGGCTATTTACTCTGAGCGCCATTGTTTTTGCTTTAATGATGCCAAGAGAACAAGAGGCATGAAGGAAAACAGGATCTGAATCTCTTTAACAGCACCCAGAAACACACTGGCTCCAGACGTTTGGGACGCAGACTGTGGCTGCAGAGCGAGGCCTGAGCTGGAAGTGGATTATTCACCTCTTCTCCACAGCGGGCCAGAGCCAACTCCACTTTATAAGACAGGATCAAAAGCGTTGTTCATTTATAGAAAACCAAAGCCTGCCGGCAAATCATCTCAGCTGACATGGGGTCCTGAATGAAATCACATTAAAAGGCTGTTTGGGAGGAAGCAGCAGACATAAATAACGAGCAAACCCTGATTCTGCAGCAGAAATCACAGGAAGGTTCAGGGTACACGTCAGCGTTGCTCGGTCAAAGTCTGCTTTTGGTTGCTACACAACCGGAGGAAAAAATCTGAGTTAAATCTGAATTTTCCTCCTGCACAACTAATAAGGTTAAATTAACTGAGGTAAGATAAAAACCCTTCTAATCACCTGTCAAACCTAATAATACCTGGCTAGATTAGATTACATTAGATTACGGTAAATACATTTTATTGATCCCAAATTGAGAAATGTGAGTGCTACAGCAGCAAAATATCAGACACACAGCACACATACAGAATATACAAGAAATAACAAATAGGATAGAATACAACTTTTTTTTAAATAAAGATAAAGAAATACAAAGGAAAGAATGTACAACTACTTAAAGGTGCTCTAAGCGATGTCACACGTTTTTTTTTTATGCTACAATATTTTTTGTCACCTACAGCAAACATCTCCTCACTATCTGCTAGCGGCCTGTCCCCTGAACACACTGTAAAAAAACATCTCCTCACTATCTGCTAGCTGCCTTTCCCCTGAACACACTATAAAAAACATCTCCTCACTCTGCCAGCTGCCTTTCCCCTGAACACACTGTAAAAAACATCTCCTCACTATCTGCTAGCTGCCTGTCCCCTGAACACACTGTAAAAAAACATCTCCTCAGTATCTGCTAGCTGCCTGTCCCCTGAACACACTGTAAAAAAACATCTCCTCACTATCTGCTAGCTGCCTTTCCCCTGAACACACTATAAAAAACATCTCCTCACTCTGCCAGCTGCCTTTCCCCTGAACACACTGTAAAAAACATCTCCTCACTCTGCTAGCTGCCTTTCCCCTGAACACGCTGTAAAAAACATCTCCTCACTATCTGCTAGCTGCCTGTCCCCTGAACACACTGTAAAAAAACATCTCCTCACTATCTGCTAGCTGCCTTTCCCCTGAACACACTGTAAAAAACATCTCCTCACTCTGCTAGCTGCCTTTCCCCTGAACACGCTGTAAAAAACATCTCCTCACTATCTGCTAGCTGCCTGTCCCCTGAACACACTGTAAAAAAACGCGGTCTCTGTAGACAGCCCAGGCTCCACAAACAAGAAGTGACGTCACACACATCGCTTAGAGCACCTTTTAATATTATTTATAAAGATGTAAGTAAACCTATGTTTGTACAAGCGCAGTATTGTGGTGTATATGAGTCTTATCTAAAACAATAAAGCTATGAATTGTTAAAAGGTTTCATTGCCTGTGGTAGGAATGATTTCTTGTAGCGGTTAACTCTTCCTCTCCTGCTTGTCTTACTTTACTCCACTCGCCCTTTCTTCTCTTCCCCTTGTTTGTTTACCTGCCTGTGTCATTCCTCCATCCATCCATCGCTATTCACACCCATTCATCCCCTTTCTTTCCCAATACACGTGCATGTCTTTTCTACACAAATCCCCCACAATGATTCTTCCCTGCCCCCATTACATCTATGCCAGACTAGAGAAAGAACAGAGAGAGAGAGAGAGGTGTTAACAGTAGGTAAAACAAAGTGGTGGAGCGAGCTAGAGAAAGAACAGAGAGAGAGAGAGAGGTGTTAACAGTAGGAAAAACAAAGTGGTGGAGCGAGCTAGAGAAAGAACAGAGAGAGAGAGAGGTGCTAATGTTGATAAAACAAAGTGGTGGAGCGAGTTAGGGGGCCATCCACACGGAAACGTTTTTTTGTGCAAACGCACGTTTTGCATCGTTTGGGCCGACCGTCGATACGAATCCTGCAAACGCACTGCCTGAAAACGCACTTTTTTGAAACCAGGTCTCAGGGTGAAAAAATCCGAAAACGACTCTCGTTTGGCTTCGTATGGATGGTGAATACGGATCCGTATCGATGATGTCATCGCCACACCCCTCTTTTACACCTTCTCCCACAGCCGGTGACGCACACAACTGCGGTGAAGCGAGCATGTCCCATCTCCGTGGTCAGACCATAGACTGTTAATATTACAGTCTATGGGTCAAACCAGCTCACTTCATCTAAATACTGTGTCTCTGCTCCCTGACCCTTCCCTCTGGATTCTACACAAGATATATTGCTAACGTTATGTAGTCAACGTTAAACATCGTTAAAGTAGCTGACCGCTCCAGCAGTGAAGTAACGTTAACGTTAGCTGCTGTGGCTATCTGTTTATAAAGTGGAAGTAGACAACTTATCAACTAGCTAGCTAATCTGTCTGCTTATAAACTCCTTGAACGGATTATAGTAACTTTTACCACGGCTTATTGTGGAAAGGCTACTGCAAGAAAAACGTATAGATTATTAAAAAGACATCATTGATGGATCATTGATGTTTGTTTGACTGCCGATGTTAGAGCTAGCGCGCTGCAATCTTGCAAAATAAAAAGCAATCCAACAGCACATTATACAATATAAACAAAGGCCTTTATAAAATGAGCAATGGTGAAAGTTATTATAGTCCACGGATGTACTAAGAGAACGTTATAACCTAGCTAGTCATGTTATGATCATAGACAGTATCAAAGAACTTCTAATGGGAAGTGAAGTGACTATGCTCTTCTTCTCCGTTTTTTGGTGAATTTCTGTAGCAGAAACAGCGCCGCCTATAGGCCTGGCATATGAAGTAGCGTATTGAGTCATTTACAAGTGGATTCGTTTGGACACAACTATTCTTGAAACGAATCCAGGGAAGACGGGTAAAAAAAAGATCGTTTTGGTACGTGTGGACGTGGCCTTAGAGAAAGAACAGAGAGAGAGAGAGGTGCTAACGTTAGATAAAACAAAGTGGTGGAGCGAGCTAGAGAAAGAACAGAGAGAGAGAGGTGCTAACGTTAGATAAACAAAGTGGTGGAGCGAGCTAGAGAAAGAACAGAGAGAGAGAGGTGCTAACGTTAGATAAACAAAGTGGTGGAGCGAGCTAGAGAAAGAACAGAGAGAGAGAGGTGCTAACGTTAGATAAACAAAGTGGTGGAGCGAGCTAGAGAAAGGCAAGAGAGAGAGAGGTGCTAACGTTAGATAAAACAAAATGGTGGAGCGAGTTAGAGAAAAGAACAGAGAGAGAGAGAGAGAGAGAGAGGTTCTAACGTTACATGAAACAAAGTGAGTTCCCTGAACAGGGAGCACCCGGTCATATCATATAACTCGCTGTGCTCCGACTTCATTTTTTATTGTTGTTATGGAAATGACAGGTTTGGCTACTCAGCTTGTCATTGGTCGGCTGTCTAAAAAGCGCTTGACGTAGGGCGTTTTTTTTTTTCAGAAAAGTTTTTTCAACATCAAAAAGACGGTCTAAGCTGCAGAAAGAAAGTCGTTTAAAATAGCGCTCACGACTTTTTTGAAAGCAGGGTTTACTCCATAGGATTATAATTATAAACAGACACTGGCTGCTTCAAAAAAAGACGCTAAATGTGAACATAGCCTAAAACGTTTAATCATATACTGTTGTGGCATGGTTCTAGCTAGCAAACTGTATATTCTGTTTGTTCAAAGACTCCATAGGAGAGCTTATTTGGTATGTCTTTGGCTTTACTTTGCTGAATAAAAACACATTTTTCTGTGCCTCATAATGCCGTTTTATTTCACATCATAATTCAGATTGACGTTGGGTTCATGTTGGCTATTTTCTGTCTTAGGGGAATAGAGACTGGAGTATTTATTCCACTAACTTTATTTCAGTCGACACAGATGTGGCATCAGGTACTAGCAGTTACTTTTACGTGACAATCAAAGGAATATGTTGATTTAAGAGTTTTATTAAGTTGTCTTACAACATGCATTCTTTGGGTTTCTGTGTTTCTGGCTTGGGCACAGAAAGACGTCATCTCCATTTTATTTCTCCCGCCTACAAAGCTTTGGCTCGGTTGTGTCTCCAGTCGGGGGAAACTGCAGAATTACTGAAAAAACATCTGAGATGTGAACAGCAATTCAGCAGGGGCCTCATTTATCAACCGTGCGTACGCACAGATGCGTGCGTATGTTATGCGTAAGAACATTGCCACACAAAGTGTGGAATTTACCAACTTGTACTTACACTTAGGAATATGTGTAAATATAAGCATATATATATATATGTATATATATATATGTATATATATATATATATATATATATATATATATATATATATATATATATATATATATATATATATATAAAATGCATATAATAAAAAGCATTTACGAGCGTCACAGTACGCATAACACACTCAACATCAGCAACAGAAAACACTCAATTAGTCATTTGTCTAATTTTAAACAGACAAGTTGCCTAATTGATGTCAAACCCTATATAAGACAGCTGTGACAAATGTTTGAAATATAGTGAAATGGCTTGTCTTGCGTTATTGGAAGACTTGGCAAACAATGTGCTCAAAGATTGCACTGATCTGCTTGGCGAGGGCACAGAGTGGCTTCTAAGGGGATCATTCCACTGGTCCCACAGCTCAATGGTTCCACAGCCCAGTGGTCCCACAGCCCAATGGTCCCACAGCCCTATGGTCCCACAGCCCAATGGTCCCACAGCCCAATGGTCCCACAGCCCTATGGTCCCACAGCTCAATGGTCCCACAGCCCAGTGGTCCCACAGCCCAATGGTTCCACAGCCCAATGGTTCCACAGCCCAATGGTTCCACAGCCCTATGTTACCACATTTCTAAGATTGTTTTAAAATTAGGCCCTAATGTTAGGGTTAGGGTTACGTTCCATCTGTAGTCCATTGCTACTGGATAATAGGTTGGGTGTAATTGGCTACCACATTGGGAGAAAGCGGGATAAAATCTGATATAAATTTATGAAAAAGGAAATGTGGGAACATACGGCCTAATTTTGGAAAATAAATCTTAGAAATGTGGGAACTGTGGGAACATAGAGCCTGATTTTGATTTTTTTTTTTTTGAAATGTGGGAACATAGGCACCTTCCCCTATAAGTAGGTACCGCTTCCCCAAAATGCACTGCTGGATTTGTGTCGTGATATTCGTGACCTTCTCCCATGCAGCATTTTTTTCTTTTGTTTGTAATACCTTCTGCACTGAGTTAACCAAACAATATTTGTTGGTTGGATTCATCGTCATCTACCAGCCAGGCTGCACATTTAGTGTTAAAATTTAAAACATTTAGACTTGAGATTACAGAAAAGAAAGGATTATGTTAAAAATCAAGTCAGACGCAATCTGATCAGAAAAGATTTAAGTGAGACTTTAAATCTGACGAAGCAATCGGTGGCTCTCCCATGTCGGCTTCGCGGCTTTCAAAACTCTGCGCTATGGACACAAATCAGCCAGTTCCCAGAAACGGACGCTCAATACACAGCTGTCTCTAAATATCGACAATCATATAAAACAAATACGAGGCCTTATTATGGCCTTGTTTGGCCCTGCAGTTGAAACCACAGTTTTCTATTCTTGACCAAACAGTCACAGTTAGAGTTGGTGTGTGTGGATTTAAAAGTCTATTTCAGTTTAAACCACATCTGATGTCATGTATTTTGTGGAAAGCAGGGAGCTGTAAATACAGTATCTGATTCAGGGCAAGCTGGGTCATTTATCCCTGCTGCCAGACTGAAAGGCCTTCTGGGGCTAATCAACAAGAGGGCCCATCCATCGCTGCAAAGACTGTATTTTATATCACACAGAGAAGCTTCGCTAAGATACACAAAAACCGCTGTCTGCCAGGTGGAACCCAAGCTGGACAGGTCCAGTTTTACTGGCAGGGTGACTTTATAAAGGCTGGAACTGCTCATTGGATCAGGATCAGATGTCCCAACATGCACCACTTCCCCTCCTGACCCTGGCTGTCTGAGATACCTGACCCACCGGAAGTGAGCGCAGGCTGTGAGCAATGGTCCGTAGCCCGGGGCTCGGGTTTGATGGTGCAGCGTGATACTCCCAGAGAGGGTAGGGAGGAGAGAGGGGAGCAGGGCCGGGACTCTCAGCTCAAACCCAGCTGCTGCCAAAGAGGAAACCTTGGGTACGACCCAGCAAGGGTGTAGCGGACACAGGGTACGCACTATCAATGTCGGTCCCCTCCATCCCCCACGCTTAAAACTTGCTGAGTTGATTTGAACGCACCATAAGTAGGCGAGTGTGCACGTTACTCAGGTTGCGTCTGTTGATTCATAGACTCATATATATATATAGGCAATAATAAAATAATATATAGTCTCGCCACAGCGCTGTGGAGTAAAGGACTGGCTACACCACAGATGCAATGTGGTATAGGAAGAAAAAACACTCTGGGTTGTTGGCATTTCTTTAAACCAATCATAATCGTCTTGGGCGGCGCTAAGCTCCGGTGGCTCTGCTAAATAGTCTCGGGAAGGAACTTGTTAAGGTGGAACATTTGCACCCACGCAAAAGAAAACGCCATATAGAATATTAAATTAAGTTAACTGTTGACACAATATAGTAACGTGAGCTGTTTAAATGAGCTGATACATGGTTAAACCTCATTGGCTCTTACCAGTGTATCACAGCAATCTGTCCCAAAACGTCCCAGTTAGAGAGGAAATGCCATATCCATGTTCTTTGTAAATCTTTACAATCATTCCCCGAAATAACTTGATTCCCTGAAAGAACTCGGTATCCAAACGTTCTTCAAAACTTGACATTTTCAGCGTGTAGCTCGCTAGCTCGAAGTTTGCTGTCGTTTCCCGAAGCGAAGGGATTTTGAGAACGTCACCACACAGAGGGCCAGACTTTTAGCCGTTTGCGCCTGTTTCCAGGCGCTAATTGGTCGCAAAGACGGACGTAACCGATGCGGCCTATTTACAAACGGGGCGCACTTGGGTAAAATCGCAGATTGTCTGCCACATGAGCGAGAAGAGACAAGTTGCGCTTTCAATATGTGTTCGTGGGAGGGTCGCGGGGAGAGTGGGAGTTCCACCCAAAAAGGTGGGAGGATAAGCGCAAAGTGCACCTAATTATATATTCTGTGGTATTTACAAAGACTGTCAGTAGGAGCGCGTCTCTATTCTGCGGGGGAAATTCTCCGCCTCTTTAAAGCAGGTCTGAACCAGCCGCAGTCGAGTTTCTTCGTAGACCTTTATGCCGCTGGTGAAATGGCAACAGTAATCTGAGCAAGACGAAGACATAGGCGAGGCTGAAAATGTTTTTAACACAAGAATCACACTTTGTCAGTGAACACAACATCATTTAGCGTTACAGATCAAGCAGCCATGCAATATTAGAGTTACTGGAAGAAATCAAAGATTAAATTGAATCTCCCACTCAGCATTCACATCCCATTCCAGCAGCTGTTAAACTCCTCGCTACATTACAAATATCGGCATCAGGATCATTTCAAACAGTCCTAGCATCAGCAGTGGGAATATCGCAGTCTGCACCCAGCCATATCATAGCACAACTACCGCTTCGCTACAACGCAATTTACGGTATAGTGGGCGGAGAAAGACGCTGATTGCCTGATGGGTGTCAGCGTTGATAAATACTAAGCAAAATGTGGAAGCATAGCGTGCGCTATTACCGAACTCGCATAAACAGACGCAGCGCAAACTGCGCTAGTGTTAGTAAATCTAGCCCAGAGAGCGGACATCGATGTCAGGCTTTATCCAGGACATGTACTTCCGTGTGTCCACGTTTATAGAATGAAAAGATTTCTGGTTGACCTCCAGGGATACCGTCTGTCTACATGTGCATATGTAGCCCACGTAGCCCCAGTTTAGTCAGGGAAGAGCCCTGATCATTTTATGGCAATGTCTGGTATTTTATTTTACCTGGTTACACATATATCTGTATGTGTGATGCATACACATTCCAGTTCCTGTAGACATACTGATGTCTCACCCTGTATGAATATCTGAGGATTAGTTGCTCTGTGTTTTGCCGGACGGAGGCAAGGAGAAAATAGGAAATCGGAGCCAAAAAAACCCAGCTTTTTCTGGATGCAGATCTGACACCCAACACTCTTTTAACAGCGCTGCCTCCATCTCTCCTTCATCCCTCCATCTCTCCTTCATCCCTCCATTTCTCTTTCATTCAGAGGTGTGAGTGCTGTGAGTCAGCCAGACAGGAAATTACCTCATCCAGGGACCGAGGGGATGGGGGTCAACACAAAGATAAAAGCAGAGTGCACTCAAGATGTGAGGAGGGGGGGGTTTAGAGGGTAAAAAGAGCTGAGATCAACAGAAGAGGAGGTGGGGGGGAGGCGGGGGTGTTACAGCTGGGGGCGAGTGTGTGCATCTGTGTGTGTGCATCCAAAGCCAAATGTTTATGCTGCAACTAACAGCAGATTAAAAAGTCATGATTATATTTATTTTATGGAAAAAACCTTTGAGTGAATTTACACAAAAAAACAACAACGTCAAAACAAGGTGAACTTTTTAGAGACTGATAAGAGTCACAGAGAAAAGAAAAATGGATGTGGAAATCACAGATGGGCAAAAGCAAACGCAAATATTAGTAAACTGTCACAGACAAAAGATTTATTTTGAAATTACCAGACTACGTTGACTTGAGAGTATAGTCTCGCATTGCCAGACCTTCCTCCACAGCGCTGCGGAGGAGGGTCTGGCTAGTCCACACAGCATTCCGGGATGGGAAAAAAAACAACGAGCTCCAGTTTATTGGCATTTCTTTAAACCAATCACAGTCGTCTTAGGCGGTGCCAAGCGCCAAACAGAGCCACGGTGCCTCTGCAAAGTAGCCTCGGGAAGGAACTTGTTTTGGTGGAACATTAACGTTCAAAAGTTGTTTTTTTCTGTTTCTATCTTTGTTTGTTGTTGTTCTATGTTTTTGCTTTGGTTGGTGTGTGTGTGTGGGTGTGTGGGTGGACTGGAGTACTGGAGTTTTGCACAAAGAACATTGTGTTACACTGATTTGTATGAAATGTCCTATAGAAATAAAGTCTGATTGATTTGATTGATTGAACACGTGCATACATTTACACCCATAGCCTCGACCTGAACACGCGCTCATAATTTATGCGTGACATCAAATTTCTAACGTTTCAATGGGTCATTTTCTGCAGTCTGCGCACGCACCGATTGTTGCTGATGTTATTAATACGTCTATTTATTTTCTACAATGTAACTCTGGAGGCTGCTTGAAGCATCAGCTTGTGCTTCCATATTCTTTAAATGGTTTACGCAATTAAAACAGCACCAGTAGATCCTGCTTCCCAAATGATATGGCATTATACAACAGAGAAATCAGGTCATCTCCTCTCTACATGTTTTGGTAGTTCTGGTGCGGCAAAGTCATAAAAGAAAGATAAAGAAGATAAAATGAGAAACCTTACAAGTGCATAAGTGTATGTGCAGAATATAAACCTATAGCCAACATAGAGCATGTTCTGTATGTGCTCTTATTCCATGTGTTTGTAGGAATCAGGGTCTCCAGCCAATGCAAATGCGAACATTCCTTGCAGATTGCAGAACAACCAGGGTGACATCATGTAGTATTCCTGACCAACACATCATCCATCACACATCATCGTCAGATTGAGTTTTATCCTCCCCTCCCTCCCTCCCTCCTTCTCTCCGAGCCTATGATTCATTCATTCAGTCAGTCAGTTGTCAGTGGAGGCGTCAGTGGGGGTTTAGCACTCAGAGGTTTAAGGAGAGTGAAAGAAATAAAGAGGGAAGGAGACGGAATTAACCTTTGTGTTGTCATCCGGTTACCCGTGCAACTTTGTGATTTTCTGGGTTGAAATTTTAACATTTTGTTGATCTTTTTCTACACTTTTCTCAATGTTTTTTGTTGACTTTATTCAAATTTTTTTTAACAAGTTTTTGTCACCTTTGGCGATGTTTTTTTTCTCTTCACTTTTTCCGATATTTTTGGTGACTTTTTTCAGTGTTTTAAAAAACAAAAATGTTTTTGAAGATTTTCCTGCGTTTTTGTAGCTTTTTCTAACATTTGTCACTTTTGTCATAGTTCTGATATAGAAAGTTTTTGGAAACGGGTCAAATTTGACCCGATGACATCAGGAGGGTTAAATATATTCAGTTCAGTCACTTTATCATCCCAGATGGGAAACTTGATCTGCAGTCAGAAGCACAACATAATAAAAAAAAAAACACACGTACAAATAAACGATATGACAAGAATGGCCAAGAGTATGAAGACTTCATTGTACTACATTGTTTGTTTTTATGGTTTGATTCCCTTCATTTTGCATGGAGAGCTCAAAATATGTCGTAACTTGTATTATATTAGACTTTTTTTAATTTTTCTCTTTGCTCCAAAATGGCAGAATAACATGTAACGCCCAGATATATGATAACATTTTTTGGCTCTTCCAACCAAGAAATCTCTCCATTCATTTGTCTTTCGCTCACTGACACACTTCCCTATAAGCCAGATGATTCAAACACAAGCGGCACACACACAGACATACAGACACACACACACAAAGAATTTATATCATATTTAACACGTTCTTTTACCATTTCCTATTATATATAGCTACACACCACAATGAAAAGATTTTTTTTTATGTATATATTGACCATGACCATGTAAGTAAACAAATAAATAAATAAATAAATGTGTGATAGTCAAAACCCTTCCTCCTTCATGTATTTAGTGAAAACCATATTTTTGTACTGCTTTTTAAACTGGGTCACACTTGTTATGGTTGTGTATGTTTCTGTTTCCGGTTTTATTTTGGTACATGACATTATTATCACATGTCATTTAGCTGATGCTTTTATCCAAAGCGACTTACAATTAAGTGCTAAGTGCATCCTAGATCCGCCCCTGGTTGTTAGTGGCAGTGCATTCTAACTCGGCACCGGGCCGCAGCTTTCAGCCCGGTGTTTGGCGGCTCGACAGCAACACGTGTTTTGTTCTACAGAACTGGCAGAGAAGCCGCATCAAAATCTTTCAGGCGCTGCACGTGTTTGCTGACTGCTGGCCGTCGTTATGGAAAGAATTTGTGTTTTTTTTTTTCCTTGCAGATCTGACAGGAAACCATCCCGCTAGGCTAATCTTCACAAACCTCCCTCTTGCTCACCGGCGTTGCCAGAGCTAATCAGGAGACGTCAACAGGCACGTGCATGCTCAGTAATGAGCACACATTCCCGGTCGAAAACAGTGATGACTACAGTTCACTCGTCTTCACATCAACGCGCACGCCAGACCTCAGAGACAACAAGGAAAGCAGAGCGAGTCAGCACAATCTGCACGTCTAAACACAGTCCTCACCGAAACGATCTCCCGAGCAGAAACTAATACCTGTTCCCCAAGCTGCTCTGTACACATGCAGGCAGCATGGGCAAGGCCGCGCAAATACTTTCCATCAGTTTGTGTAAGCAACTGTGAACACGTTACGTCTAATCATAGAAGCATGGATTTCACGTTACGGTCGGGGGCAGAGCTTTTGCAGCCAAAATGTCCGGTTTTCCCATGGTTGTATTTCAGAGGGGAGAGTAGGTCTGTGTCTCATTTCTGTGTGTTTATGGCAGATCTAAATTATGGTATCAGGTTCGCCCCAAACTGAACCAACTGCCAACTGTCATGGCCGACCCTCCCATATAGAACACTTTTGTCTCTGGGAAGTAGTGTAACCCAATCTATCCCCGAAAGTTCTGGCTCTCCGCTTTGCTTGGATTCTCTTTTTGCCATACAGGGAGAGAGAGAGAGAGAGCAGACAGGTCTGAAAAAACAAATATAAGACCTTCAGAACAAAGTTAGTGGTTTTAAAAGTTGTTTTTTTTTTGTCCCCCAAATAGAAAGCAGAGGAAATGCTGCCGGCAGAGCCACGTTTTGTGAATGAAGCCCAGCTGACAAACAGAGCAGGACTCGGACTGTAAAGACCTCATGATGTTTGTGTGTACAAGAGTTATACACCCCTTGAAGGCCATACAGACACACACACCTACGTGTATGCACACACACACACACACACACACACACACACACACACACACACACACACACACACACACACACACACACACACAGATACAGACACACACACACAGACTCACACAGATACAGACACACACACACACACACACACACACAGATACAGACACACACACACAGACACACAGACTCACACAGACCCATACACACACACGCACACAGACACACACAGACTAACACACACACACACACACACACACACACACACACACGAACACATGCACACAGACTCACAGACTCAGACTCTCTCTCACACACACACACACACACACACACACACGCACACACACATACAGTACACACATACACACACGCACAGACTAACACACACACACACACACACACGCACACACACACACACACATGCACACACACACACACACACACACACACACACACTACACACATACACACACGCACAGACTAACACACACATGCAAACACACCCACACACGCACACATGCACACACACAGACACAAACATACAGTACACACACACACACACACACACACACACACACACACACACACGCAAACACACCCACACATGCACACATGCACACACACACACAGACACACACATACAGTACACACATACACACACACAGACTCACACACACAGACTCACACACACACACACACACACAGACTCAGACTCACACACACACACACACACACAAACACTGTAATGGCACGGAGATGCGTGTCAATGTTTCTATAATCAATGTTTGTGTGTTGTGTCACTTACTTACACAATCATTCCAAGAGATGGCGATGTTACAGAGCTCTGAAAGCCTTTCCTCAGCATGTAGGTCAGATCACAATGATGATCGCAGGGAAATTAAAAACAATCCCAGAATTATTCTGAGGAAACGCTTCTTCATCGCTGCTGAATGTGAAGCTGCCAAATCCGTTTTCAGTCGCTCCAACGTAAAGATGGCCGAGGGATGGATGTTAGGACACATACACTGTGGGTTATCTTACAAAAGCCAGGATTGAGCTTCTTTAAGGGTGTAGAAATGGTTGAAAAATATTATAAAATGCTAAAAAAATATGTTTTTTTTGGCACAATGCATTTCCCAAATCTGTGCTTCCTTCATAACCCTTTCTCAGGAAACTATTCCACATAAACAGTATATGAGCTAAACATCTCTTTTTATTTATAGAAGTCTCCTCAGGCGAGAGTTATGCAGACGATCAAAGATCATTGCTAATTATAATTTATTGATTGATTATTTATTGGGCTGTGGAGCCAAATGTATTGACCAGTTGGACTCCTAACTCTCAAAGCTGCCCATCAGTCTGCTGTGGTTACCCACTATGTGTGTATAACATTTAGAGCTAAAAAGCAGCAGAAAGCTTAGGATGAATCTGAAACACACTCTGCCTCATTCAATTTCCATTTCAACATTGGTGACACCTGCACTATATAAATACACTCCATCATTAAGGTCTGCTGTGTGCACTGTCAGAGAATTCAACATTGTGGATATGCTCCTATTCGGATTCTAAAATATAATATTAAATCTACTCATCCCAATGAAATTATCTACTGGCACTGAAAGATACACACACACACACACACACACACACACACACACACACACACACACACACACACACACACACACACACACACACCCTTACCCAATCCTACAACCAAGTCTTAACCCTCAAACAGCCCTTTAAAGTTGGGGGGTCCAGCATTTTGGCCCCCACAGAGCTGTCCGGACCCCACAAGTATACTGTATTCCCGTTTGTTTGGACCCCATGAATGTAGTTAAATGAGAACACACACACACACACACACACACACAAGGAAAATGTTGAGGATTCACGTAGGACAAATGGAAAGTTTGTGGTGCATTTGTTGCCTCAACTGATCAACAATGGCATATGATTATTTTCAGGCTGCATAGTTTTGTCTCACTTGGTCAAAGTCATATGTGTGCCCAAACTGTATCTGACAGTAAAAACGCAAAGCACACTTTAATTCCTTTTCAGAAATGTGAGAGTGGTGGGCACTTGTAGTTTCATCGGTGCAAACGTCTCAGCTGCTCGTCTTTATATCCTACGTACACCTTAATGTCTTTAAACTAACAAAGGTCAGGCATCCACGCGGATCAGCTCAGATCAGATGTGTCCGTTTATGTGCCGAGGATGTGTTCACTGTTGGCCCGTAATTACAAAAACACATGGCTGGTAATCAGCTGCTGGACCGTTTATTTATTCCTGAAGAAGTTATCTTTTTCAGGTTTGAGGCTTTCGTCCAACAGAAGCTGCACACACACACACACACACACACACACAGCACTACTGTACTATATATTTGCAAGCGTGTGTGTGTGTGTACTGGATGTGTGCCCTCCTTTTTGTTGTCTGTGGATGGAAATCAAAGGGACAGAGAGCGGAGCCCGAGGGCCTCGCTGCACTGAACCATCAGCTGGCAGGATGAGAAGCGACTGTATAATGAGAGACAAAGAGGAAGGGTGGGGGGAGGGAAGAGGGAGGGGGGGGAGATGATGGGGGGGGATGGATGTTCGAATGAATCAGGGCAGAGGTCGACCTCATTTCAGGATGTGAGCCAATTAAAACCAACACAGCCCTCCGCTGGGTCATGTTTTAGCGGTGGACTGGCATTTGTCTCCAACGTGTCCTGATTGGGTGTCCATATCAATCTCAAACCAGGACTCAGTGCTGACACCCTAAATCTTTCCCTGACCTTTAACAACTCTCTAAAAATTTGCTTTTTTTTGTGTTGCAGGGGATTGATGTCGTCAGCTCGGATTCACAGCAGCTAACAAAGATTGGCAGCCATGACTCAAATTCAGGCTAAAAGCTAAAAGATAGTATTAATTTACTGGTGAAGTTTTCGATGCCTGAATGTAACCGCCTGTGATCAAATCTAAGAGCTAAAAGAGTTGAAAATGTTCAGCAGGGCTGCAGCGACAGCTTTCAAACACTGCGCATAGTTATTTGATCCATTGTCGAGATAAAAATACTCTTTGGTGCAGCTTTACCATTTCACGAATTTGAGGCTTTCAAATTCTATTAACTTTATCGGCTAAGTTAACGTGACACAAGGACCTTTCACATTATGGTACGCAGTTTTTGAGCTGTTGTCAATTTAAATATTATTTATTAGTGCAGCTTTAGAAACAGTGGCAGAGAATATTTTACACTTACTGTGTGTGTGTCTGTGTGTGTCTGTGTGTGTGTGTATGTGTCAGTCTTTCTGTGTGAAGCAGCCAAACATCTAAATTAAAAAAAAAAGAAAGTAGAAACAAAGCTCCTCGAGCAGAAATGGATAAATAAAGGGTCTTTTTTTTAACGACAAGTTCAGTTTCAAAGCCCTTCCAGATGGTTCTCTCCACAAGACTAAAGTTATTTGCACGTACTGTCAATATGAACTGAGTTCCCATCAGAGTACGTCAAGTCTTAAATACCACTTAAGCATAAAAAACTTGAAAAATATCCCTTTAGTACAGTTCGAACAGATAGAAAAAAGTGCAATAATTGCAAATTATCGCCAGTCAACTATGGACATACTTATATTATTATATTATATACATATTTATATTCCTACTGGCAAATAAAATTGACTCTTTCCCCGTTTGACTTGCTGCTCTTTGTTCCAATGTCTCTCAAACGTGGGAGAACATGCTGGCACTGCCAGCTGAGTTCTGCATTCCCCGAGCGCCTGGCAGCCGGGCCCCGGCACTGCGGCTGCACTTCGTTAGCTATCTCCACTCCACCTTTCTCTGACAAATTCAATAAATGTTCATCTGGTTCCAATCAGGCCCTCGTTAGCAGTAATTGGCTGGGTATTTACTAACAGCATTACTCAACACTGGCTGGCGCGGGCTGGGCCGGTCTGATCCGAGCCAGGCTACGCTCTGCCAATCGTCTGTGCCCTGCAGAAACCTGCTATCTCCAGAAAAGGTCAACTTTCCAATGCTTGAAAATCCCCTGACTTTCCCGTCTTTTCCCTCACTGCCTTTGTTTTTTAACCCTTGTGTGGTCTTCCCCACCGATCGTGTCCTCTCAGATCAAAAACTCACTTTTTTGATGTATTTTTTCGATGACTGACACTTTTTTGCAATGATTTTGTCACGTTTTGTCATTTTTTTCAACGTTTGACACATTTCTTCACTTCCAGTACCACTTACACCAACTTCTAACCACTATAGTGACTATAGTTTCTTATTTTTGGAATTTATGGTCAATAAACCTTGTGTATATGAAGTTTTATCTCATTTTTCAGTTAAAAAAGCTGAAATTAGGAATAATTTTGACTAATATTAGAGGAACGTATATTGATGAATAATCAGACACTGGTGTACAGTATGTCAAAGTTTAGTCAGGATACCATTATTTTTCAAATGCTATGAAATTAAATAAAACACTCAAAATTCAAAGAAAGTAATGATCAGTAATTGTACTTGCCAATGGATATCCATGTTATTTTTGGGTAATATGGATTTCTGATATGCATACATACATATATACAGACATATCTGATGCTTTCTTTATGTTCAACAATAGTTTGACTTCTCTCAGAGAATGCATCAACTTTCTCGGACACAAGAACTAAATATTTGGATGATTCGGCTTACTTCCAATGTAATATCAATGCTTATAACTACAGTATGGTTGGTGTGGGCAACTAAAACGCTTGGTTAGGGTTTGGGGAAAGATTTGTGGTTACGCATACGATTATTTTCCGGATTAATAGATTAGTTGTCTGGTCTATAAAATGTCAGAAAATGGTGAAAAACGTTGATCAGTGTTTCCCAAATAGAGGATGGATACCCGAACTTAGCCTGTCGGGGCCCGTTGGGACCGACTTGTTTTGTCCCCAACTCAAAGATATTCAGTTTACTGTCCCAGAGGAGAGAAGAAACTAGAACATGGATGTACATTGTATGGAACCCATACAACATTTAAAACAAAAATAATGATTATTTTGGGGTCTTTTATTCAATTTTATATCATTTAAAAAAATATTTAAATTGTGTCTGTGATCCACCACAACATCTTCTGATCTTTACTAATAGTAAAAATAATTCATCATGTCTGCTTTTTTTTAACTAAAAAATTTGGTATAATGTCATGTAAGTTAGGTTTATTGACCATACATTTTAAAAAGTGTTGAAAAAAGTGACAAAAATGTTTAAAAAAAGCGGCAAAAGCATAAAAAAATAAAAAAAAGTGACAAAAATGTCGGAAAAAACACAAAAAAAAGTTCATTTTCTATTTTGACCCGCTAGGAACACAAGTTCATGGTCGATGGGAAGGGTTAACAAAGCTGGAATCAGGGAATTTTTTACCTTTTTTTCATAAGAAATGACTCAAACCAGTGAATTATCTATCAAAGTAGTTGGTGATTAATTTAATCTTCCGATTTTCGATTAATCATTGTAACTCTAATTCTAAAAGCTAAAATATTTTGGAGTGCGTCAAGAAACAAAGCTGGAAAAGGAGCAGATGTCCTTTAGATGTAGCTTTTTGGAGCCCTACGTTTTGCCAGTAAGTTCCAGAGAAGCTGGACAAAGACAAAAGAAACCGTGTGCATGTCTGAGGAGGCACAACCAGTCAAACGTGCGTGTGTCTACTTCAAGGCTGCAGCACCACTTTATTTTTCCTTCACACGCAAATTACAGTCAGTTTGTTGTGCTTGTTGTTTCTCTGTGCCAAACCATCACCCCCAAACAGAGGTACATATTCTGGCATCAACCAAAGGTCACTCTGTCACCTCCAACTCCCAACCCATGGGTTTTAAGATTTTATCATCACTTTTATGGCTCGTCTGGGACTGGCTCCTAGCTACGTAGCAGAGATGTTGAGCCCATATGAGCTCTGATCCTTATGCCTACCAGACACTACAAGACTTTGAACAGACTTTGAGAAGACTAAAGTCTGACACCATCTCACATCTAAAGACAACCCTCTCACATCTATCGATGGAGAGCACCCATTGGTTGTTGACAATGTTCACGTGATTTAACTTCTCTCCCAAGACTTTGTCTGAATGTCCAGGCAGGAGAAAGACTGACTGGGACTGAGTTTTATGACCTTACACCTAACAATGGAGACGACGGGAGACCCCGACTCTTGCAAGACTCAGGGTTTAATTCATAAGCAGAGTTTGACATTCGAAAAAAACTCACTGTAGCAGCTGAGAGCTGGCCTACCACTTGGGGAACACAGCACGAGCACATATGGACAAAACAAACATGCTAAATAAACATATATGGTTATTTTTAAACAGATTTTAAAATTATATTGTAACAATTTAACAATTGACCCTTATGAAATCCAACAGCGGTACGGCTGTCTTGGAACGCAATAGACAGACGGTGGTTAAATTCAACTCAAATGTAACAGTGAACAATCAGCGTTGGACCTACGGTCTGTTGAGATGCCTCTCCAAACGCAGAAACCAAGCGCAATCACACCATAAAACGTCAACTCTTGTGTGGTGTTCATATTTTTGTTACACAGCCAATGTTCCTGGGTCTGGTGGACCCACCACATTACACATTATTAGCCTTTTAAATAAATACAGCCATAACAATTAATGTAAAAATACTTAATAGATGTTTACTTTAACTCAATTACCAATGGTATATACATCATTTCATGTTTGCCATTTACCCCTGTGAGATCACATTTATGATCATATGATCATTTTCATTTTTTTTGTGAGAAAATAAGGACATTCAATTATAAAAAAAAGGTAAAGAAAATAGAAACATGATTTTTGATCATTATTGGGGCTTATTTCTTTGAACTTAATCAGAACAGGCGAAAGAGCTCGAAATGTAACAACTGTGTAACTGTGTGTGGGAATAGCAGATGCAGAAAGACAACATAGTTTCATAGCACCTACATTTAAATACACTCGGGTCCAGTGGACCCGAACACCTCATATGTAATAGTTATGTGTAGGCGGGGTGTACTGTGTGCAGTCATTGAAAATAAGTTATTTTTTATGTTCTTCACAGAAAATGAGCCAAGGCCAATGAGTTTGAGTTAGAAGAAATAATAAATAGCATAATTTTTCTTTTAGCAGACATTGAAAATGGGTCCCACGGACCCGAACACCACACAAGGGTTAAGACACGTTAAGAATAAAAGATCCGTATTTTGCCGTAATCCAATGACACGAAAAAAAAAGTAATCCACAGCGATCAGTAGATGCACCTTGCCGTTTAAACAATGTGGAATAAAACATATAAAAGTCCAAATCTAAACAAAATGCGCAATCAATTAGTAAGCTGACAGCAAATTTATATACATGGCATATTTTTTTTTACTAAAGCAGCAGACACCTATATGTAGACACATAAATAAAGATTAAAGCTCTTACAAAAAGATTCAACCTTCCAATATTCCAACTCACAGCTGTTAAATTCACTGCACAGAGAATTGATGTGGTGTCTACTATATGCCTATATTTATTAAAATATTTGGTCATGCCAGAAGTAATCATTCCACTCATTTTTAAAACAATGCAATTACCCCCTGCCCCCCCCCCCTGCAAACTCTGCGTATGCTTTGAAGCTGTTACATTAATGTACAAATCTTGCATAGTGTGCCTTTAAAACAACTAATAATGCAGCGTGATGTTAAATCAAACAAAGTCCCACACATAAATACGCTCATGTTTTTATTTTTCCTTTCATCTTTCCTATTAACATCAACCGCAAAATTAGAAAATTGCGTTTTTAAATAATGATGCATGGAAAATAAAATAAAAAAATGCTTCTCTTTGTAAATATTTTATTTTTTTGGATTTTCACAACAATGCAAATTAGTCATACAAGCCATTATGCTGTATTTCTAAACACTCAACTGTAGGTTGTTTATATAGTATTTATAAGGCAAATCAAAGTGCTTAGCATAAAACACAATATTTTCCATTATTGGTATTTTTTATTGTATAAAAACGTGCAGCAATCTTTCACTTCCGAAGTATTCTGCTTTTTTTTTTTTAAACATTATTGTGGTGCATAACTTACTGGAACAAAACTGAGCAACGTGTTGTTGCTGGTGACAAAACCACTGATTAATATTCAATTCAATTTTATTTATAGTATCAAATCATAACAAGAGTTATCTTGAGACACTTTACAGATAGAGTAGGTCTAGACCACACTCTATAATTTCCAAAGCCCCAACAATTACAGTAATTAATATTAATATATGTCCATTGAAGCGATTCTGGCGCTAAAGACCCGCTGATTGCGGTCCGATCCGCTGATATGAATGCCCACATTTGCATTGTGGGACATCGGCACACCACTAATCTGCAGCATGTAGGCCAGAGCTGAGCAGTTGATCTCAGAGAGTTTCTTCTCTGATCTGTTCTCTGACTTCAGGAACTCTTGGGCGTATGGTTTCATTCCGATATTTAGACATTAGTCTGGGACAGTTGAATCGCTTAACAACTCCCCCAACTCTCTCTCTCTCTCCGTACCAAACCGTCATGCCTTAAACAGAAGTACGTAACCAAACCCTGGATTTTGAGTAACTTCACACCATGGGAATAAAAGCTTGGTTTTGAATGTTTAACTCAGTGTAAACATCAGATGGTTTTAATCAAGTTTTGGAAAAGAAGATGCAGAAACTCTGTGTACATCACAGTGTGGGAAAATGCAAAGTTACTTTCAGAGAAATGTAACCGGAGGATTGGGCTTAACATGTGTTGGAGATGAGTTTTTTTTTTTTTGCAGGACACTGAGTCAGTCCAGCTTCACTCGGCCTCGCCCAGCGGGGGCGAAGGCAGCGGGGGCATCCAGCGTTCACAGTTTGATGGTTCAATTCTAATGTTTCACTGGCGAGTGGAAATATTTTAACAGGACGGAGAGGGCACTCTGACCAGAGCGGTTACAAGGAAAGAGAACAGGGGATTACTGCCATTTCACAGACTCACAGGGGAATTCAGTTTTCAGGGGAAAAAGAAGAAGTGGATTTGAATCCTTTTTTCACCTCGTTACTTTGACCCTGCTGAGAAAACATCCAGAGGTCGATCCACAATGAATAAGGAAGACAACCAACCCGTTGTCACACCGAACTCGTAAAATACAGACGTTTTGGGCAGTTCTTCTTTACCTAAACCCAACTGTCCTGTTCTTCTTTAACTAAACCCAACTGTCCTGTTCTTCTTTAACTAAACCCAACTGTCCCGTTCTTCTTTAACTAAACCCAACTGTCCCGTTCTTCTTTATCTAAACCCAACTGTCCCGTTCTTCTTTACCTAAACCCAACTGTCCTGTTCTTCTTTACCTAAACCCAACTGTCCTGTTCTTCTTTACCTAAACCCAACTGTCCCGTTCTTCTTTACCTAAACCCAACTGTCCCGTTCTTCTTTACCTAAACCCAACTGTCCTGTTCTTCTTTACCTAAACCCAACTGTCCCGTTCTTCTTTATCTAAACCCAACTGTCCCGTTCTTCTTTACCTAAACCCAACTGTCCCGTTCTTCTTTACCTAAACCCAACTGTCCCGTTCTTCTTTACCTAAACCCAGTAGAGCAGCAGAGCGCTAAACCAGAAGTAGCCGGCGTGTATTCAATTTGAGGTGATTTTATGATACATCAGGCTGTGATACACACACACACACACACACATTCACAATACTTACACACTCCGCCTACACAATACGTGTTAGTAGATACATTCGGAATGAGTCAAGTTGGACAGAAAAAAGCAAGGCTGTTGAAAATGTAATCAGGCTTGAAAAGATGTTGAAGGCCCTGAAGGACGGTCAGCTCAAGTAAGAAAAGAAGTTGCTGAGTAGTGGTTGAACTATGATGCTTTTAAGTGCCAGTGACAGGCAATATGAGAACACATGGAGGAGTGTTAAAGAGAAACAGGGGGGGGCAGAGACGAGAAGCAAGATTTCAAATAGAAAAGCGAGTGGCTGATGAAAATCTGAAGTTTCTCTCGCTGCTCCCGGTCTTCCTTTTCTCTCCTCTGCTTGCAATTATTCCATTTAAAGGCTCCCTCAATCACCGATAAGTCAGCGGGGTTTTTAACCAAAAATGCACCTGTCCCCAGAGCAGAAAAACTCTCCGTTTCAACACTTCATCCTAATGCGCTGATTCCAGGAACCCTACGTTGGAAATAAATGAGGACACATGGGTGCATATAGGACCAGTTCCAAGTTAGGATTTCTTTTTTCAAACATACATTTTCTTCCTCCCTTTTTCTCTGGCAAGTGGGTGAGTTTTCTCTGGTATGTGAGGAGGGAAAGGGAGGGCAGGGCTTTATGTTTCGGAGGTCTGCTCCGCACATGTCGCTCTTTCACAACCTTTGAAAAAGTTCTCCCAGCAGAGAGAAAGAGAAAGAGATTTAAAAGGAGGGAAAGAAGACGAGAAAGGGGAAAGCGAGATTTAGCAGAATGTATCTGTGAGAGTTAAAAAAAGAGAAAATGAAGAGAAGGCTTTGATTGCGCACAGATCTGTCCATTACCGGCCCGCAGAGAGAGAGAGAGAGACTGTAGAACAATAACAAATGGAGAGTTGGCCCATCAGTAATGAGCTACAACAAGCAGCCGGCTGATGGGAAACACACCTACTACCAATCAGAGCAGCAAGACTGAAAAAGATACAAGAGGAACCTTGTAAAAATCTAGATTCAATTTCCTCTGCTGTAATGAATGTGTGTATGTGTGTGTGTGTGTGTGTGTGTGTGTCACAGTTGCCAGTTCGCAGTATAACACATGCTGAAATCTATCCAGCCAGTGGGCTTTCCCTGTACAGAGGGCTTCACCGGCATGGTTTTATTTCAGTTAGCCTAATAGCTGGTTTGATTTGCATTGAGAGATGATCTTATGGAAAGTACCCCATGTCAATCTCTAGGTATGGTGGGTATGTGATGATGTGGGGGGGTATGGTGAAGGGTATGTGATGATGTGGGGGTATGGTGAAGGGTATGTGATGATGTGGGGGTATGGTGAAGGGTATGTGATGATGTGGGGGGTATGGTGAAGGGTATGTGATGATGTGGGGGGTATGGTGAAGGGTATGTGATGATGTGGGGGGTATGGTGAAGGGTATGTGATGATGTGGGGGTATGGTGAAGGGTATGTGATGATGTGGGGGGTATGGTGAAGGGTATGTGATGATGTGGGGGTATGGTGAAGGGTATGTGATGATGTGCGGGGGCTATTTTAATTCCAAAGGCCAAGGGAACTTTATCAGGCTGCATAGTATCCTGGATCCATGAAATAACTGGCCTTTAAAAATAAACATCTGCCTGCCTCTATGGGAAATTAACATGGGGTGGACTGACTTTTTCCCCCTGTATTTTAAGGAAGAACATTTATTTATTGACGATACATTGTTCATTCACAAAGAAAATTGGTGTCCTTAAAGGTTGGATTTTTCCTAATTTTT